>JAXGGA010019735.1:0-19512 GCA_038373865.1 Uloborus plumipes
TTTTAATTTTTTCAGCACTCGCGCTTGACAATTTTTGCTGGTAGATTTTTAAATTAACTAATAGGTTTTTTGTAGAATTTTAAAATCTGTTAACATTATTCTAAAGCAGTGGTTCCCAACCTGGGAGCGTCCCCCCCCCCAAGGGGCGATATGACTTCCAAAAGGGGCGATGAATTCTTGAGTGGCAATAGGGGGGCAATGAATGTTTGAAAGCTAAAATAAATAAATAAAAAGCACACGAATATCTGAATTGAAAACTTTGGATAGGGGTCTATCCAGGATTTTTCACAGGGTCCCTTTTTTGTGAAAAATCAAATAATTTTGTGAAAAAGTCAACCAATTTTGTGAAATATAAAACAATTTGAAATTTTTAGGAAGAGGGGAAGGGGAGTTAAGGGGTGTATTACTCATGCAAATAAAAAAATATCCATTTTTTTTTTTCGTTTTTCCAAAAAATAATTGATTTTTTTACACCCTGGATGATTGTAATTTTGTGAAGGGACCGTTTTTACCAATCGGATTTTTGTGAAGGGTCCGTTTTTATCGATCGGATATTTGTGAAGGGTCCGTTTTTATCGATTGGATTTTTGTAAAGGGTCCGTTTTTATCGATCGGATTTTTGTGAAGGGTCCGTTTTTATCGATCGGATTTTTGTAAATGGTCCGTTTTCGGACCCAAATTTTCTCTGGCCAGACCCTTGTAGGAGAAACCAATTTTTAGGGTTCAGACAAGGGTTCACAAATTTAAAAATAATCAAATAAAACAAAACTCATACTTCAATTGAACCTTAAGGAAGTATTTCCATTTTGTTCTCCAAGTTTATGCATTTTTAATTCGTAATTATTTCTTTATTTTCGTCTGATTTTAAGTGAGTCTTTTAAATTCTCTTAGATTCCAATTTCAAAAATAAAATAATTTCCCAAAAAATGTACTTAGGTTTTCGAAAATAGAGTCACTGATCATAATTAAGTAGTTCCCTTCAAATGCTTATCAGTTCGTTATGGAAAAGGAAAGAGGAGAGATTGCGAAAGAATACAGATATTTGCTTTATTACATTGTATATTATAATGTACGTATATTTATTACATAATAAATTGCTTTGTTATATACCTACATTGCACTTCAAATGAAAATTATTTGTATTTTCAAAAATATTCATGTTCATTTGCGGCAAATTATGACTTTTTTTCAAGGAGGGGGGAGGGCGGCGATAAATTTCAGTCACCCTCTTGAGGGGGCAGATGGGCAAAAAAAGGTTGGGAACCACTGTTCTGAAGAAACCGAAAAGTTTTTTTTTATATTTCCCTTTTTGGAAATAAAACTTGATCAAAATATTATTGCTCTGTTGAATTGAATAATGGTGCTGTACGCAAGTTAAGCAGTGTAATTAGGTACTTATTAGCTTGTTTACAGCTCCTTTCTTTTCTAGCCATTAAAGACTAAGTAAGATATTTCTCTGCACAATATTTTTTATTACGGAATTGATTTACTATTCTTTCTTATCATAGATAAGTAACATTAATTTTTTTAATATTAGTACTTTTGTGCTTTCCTAAGTTATAAAATTTTCTGATATCTTTGTCTTTGCCCTAATTGAATTATATCCTATGATTGTTATTTTGCTCAGTGGAAAATGTGTGTTTTGAGTTAACGCTTTGATTCACTCTAGCTTTACTTTCAAGAGAAATAGTCAAAATAATTTTATTATATTTATTGACTTCAATTTTATGCACTGTTTTTTTGGAAACTGTTTTATTTATTATTGAAATTCTTGATTTTTTTACTCGTGATTGTTCAGGCTCGTAGGATTTCAGGCTTGTTGTAGGATCCAATTGTGTCGCCTGGTTACAAAACCGGTTATCTCCAAAACAGAAATTTTTCAGGGGAGACTGTTTTTTGTCACACCTAGGGAATTTACAGTGCATTAGAGGTTTCTAAACCTCAAAATGCACTGATTTCACCTGTTTTGTTTTAATTTCTCATTGCCAATGGGTCGGAATATTAGTAAATGACTTAGTACAAAAAACAGAATTTCTCCGAAAATTGAGGAGTTGGTCAGTTTTGCAACCAGATGACACAATTTATTTATTTTTTAAATCTTTGCACATTGTAACTTCTTTGTCCTGCAGTATTTAAAAAAAAGCATTGAAGCGAAGTTACAAAATAATTCAAAAATCACTTAAAAACTGGGAAAACCTGCATTAAAAAAAAAGATTCTACTCATTATGTGATTTGAAAATATAGTTCAAGTTCATTGTACTGTTGGCCCCGCTTAAACAAACAGACACTGTTGGTTCCAAGAAATGTTATTGGAAAAAGTTGGGTGAGAAAATTTTCTTTACCTTTCAGAATTGAGAACATTTGTAGTTATATTAAATCAATAAGTATATAAAGAAAGTAATTAATGCTTTAATTAGTTCCAAAATGAAAGTTTTTAAAACAATACTGTATGAAAACAACAACATGGTAAAAAATTAAGTGCATTTATAGTACTCCACTGGTAAGTTACCCTCTGAGTTTGAAAAATGCTTTCTTTTTTCGAGTTTTTTGAAAAGGCAAATTTCGCGGATTACAGTTGGAATACTTTTCAGATACAAAAGTAACTGAACTTAATTCACTACCAATTATTCTTTCCTATCACCTGACAAGCAAAGAAATATTGTCTTTGTCAGAGGCCAACTTACCAGATGAGCACTATATTATAAGCGGAATGATTAAAAGATTTGTTGAAGTCGAGTTGTAAAATCTGTTATAGCACCATTTTTCTCCGCATTATTCTTTAAAACAGTTCATAATAGTGGATTTCTTGCTCGAGACTTTTCTCACTCTATTCCCCGTTCCTAGCCTGCCTGTTTTACATTTAATTTTATCAGGGTTTTTTGTCTGCAATGTTAACTAGGTTAGAAATCATTAAAAATTTTACTGGTCCTTCGGACCAGTGAATATTTATGTATTACTGGTCCGCAAGTAGCAGCACTGGCACGTTAAATTTAATGCTAAATAACTAACCTTATTTTTTTTTATTGAAAATAAAAATGGTTTCCCATTAAATTGCAATTGTTTCCCAAAAAATTAATGAGTGGACCCCAAGGACCACTCATTAATTTTTTGTGGTGGTCCAAGGCAAGTTTTGCTGGTCTGGGACCAGTAGGAATTATTTTTTTCACCGAAATTATTTTTTTAACCCTGGTTAATATTTCCTTGTTCTTATTTTAATTATCATCTGCGCAATGTTTTCTTTTTCGTTGTGGCAAAGACAAAAGAAATTTAAGGAAATATTGGAAAGGTTTTTTTGCAATGTGAATGTTGTTTTTCTTGCCTGTATATGGCGGAAAATATTATTTAATATTTTGAGGGGAACAATTGTTTGCTTTTACTTAATTTATTTTTAATTTGAAAATTTTCTCAACACAATTATTTTTTAAATCTGACAAACACACTTGATTAGTCGGGGAAAACTATTCGTTTAAGCGGGGACCATTAACATTGGGTCTATGGGAAAATATTGGGTTCCGAAATGTTTTACTTGTATAAATGGGGTATTCATTTACCTGTTACCCGATTAAACGAGGTCAATAGTTTATGGTGTAGAAGAAAAAAGTAGTTTACAAATTAACATATTAGTCTCTACATAATTTAAGGTTTTTTTTCTTTCCAGGAATTTGGAGTAATGGAACTTGTGATTGAAAAACTGGCTTCCTGCCCTTTTTTAAATTTTGAAGTTTTCCCTTTTTAAAAAAAAAATAATTTCAATCAAGTGTTGATCCTTTAAAACAGTGGTTCTCAACAGGGGGCGATACCGCCCCCCGGTGGGCGGTGGAAAGATGTTGAGGGGCGGTGAGCCTATTTTGGGCGGCAGGGGGGCGATGGACATATTTTGGGCGGTAAGGGGGCGATGGGTATATTCTGAAATGTCCTTGTAGGGCAGGGACATCATTTCAAGTTTTTCCAGGGGGGGCGGGCAAAGGGTGCAAACATAATGTCATTTCAATAGAAAAAAACAAAACCACGCCCACCTATGTGTATATACATTGATTTCTCAAAGTCAGGGGGGGGGGCAATCGACTCCCCTGCCCCCCTAAATGACGGGCCTGTTGTAGGGACATGTTTTGGGCGGGTGTGGAAGGAAACCCTCATCTATTGTACCGCCAAGGAAAAGCTTAAAAATTTATTTTCTGGCGTAATCTCCCCAACCCTGATCTTTCTTCTAACGTCATAAAGGATAGCCCAAAAATTTCCCAATGCACTTGAATTTCAGGAAAGTTTTTGGCTGAGGGTCCCCTGTTTCCTAGAGTAACTACCTAAAATAGCCTAAAAATGCGTTTTATTGATGTCCATTTGAAAATTGTTCAAGGAAGAGTCCTGAATCCCCCCCCCCCACTCCTTACTCACCTAACTTAGACAGCCAAATATACTACATTTTTAATTGCGCTTTAAATGTCACTTTTAAAAACTTCGAGGGAAAAGATCCAGAAACACACACCCTTTTCTTACATAACCATACATAGCTTAAAATTTCGTTTTTAGACATTTCCGTCGAAGAGCTATGGAAACCTTCATTCTCAAAGACAGCCTTGTGATTTTTGAAAATAATTGCAGGGTGAAATCTCGACCTACCCACCTCTTCTCCAATCGTGATCAAACAGGGCCTAAAATTGCGTTTTTACGAGGTTAATTTTCTAAAAATTTCTACATGAGAGCCTCCTGACTTGACCGACTTTTTGTGTCGTTAGATCATCCCCTAACACTAAAGGTAGCTAACAATCATATTTTTCAGAATATAATGTGAGAAAAATTTCTGGAGAAAACTCCCGAACCTCCTCAATATCAACAAAAGTAGTTTAAATATGTGTTTTTATGCTTCAATTTTTCAGAGAACGCTAGAAGAAGCTCTGACCCCTAACATTACTAAGCTTTGCCTTAAAATAACTTCAATTTTGAAAAATCTTTATGAGGGACCTCTTTCTCCCAAGTTAACGTAAACAAAAATTGCCTAAAATTGTGAATTTTAAATGTTTCACCGGGGGAGGAATCTGAACCTAAGTCTCAACACACGATACTAAGTTAAAGAAACTGCGTTTTAAGACTTCGTTTTAAAACAACTTCGGGGATATCCCCGATGTTCCACCGCAGTCTTTACTCTGATGCCAAAGGCATACTTATAACTTTTGTTATCTTATCTAACCTTCAAAGCAATAAATTACTCAAAAAGAATTTCTTTGAATTGAACTTATCTTGTAATTTGTAAATTCAAATTATTTCAGTTATTTTTTAAGTTAAAACTTGATTCTTTTTTTTAAGGGTGATAGGCAAGGGCCGTAGTTTCAAATCTTTGTCTCTCTTGATGGGAAAAACAGAAGGTCCTGCATTTTTTTTTTTTTTTTTTTGTTCTTGCCCTTCTTCTGTAAAATCCTATATCCGTACGTAATAAATAGGAGATGCGTATTGCATAGTTGCAAGTAATAAATAACACTGTTTAGGGAACTATTTGAACGTAGTGTATTTTTCAAAATAAATTGGTTTTCAAATCAAAAATGTTGAAAACGGTGCATTTTTATATCAGACCGTGTTGTTCTTATTTACCTTAAAAATGGTTCACTCATTTAATGAACCCATTCTAGACACATGATTGGAACTCTGAGTTTTTCAGAAGGGAAAAATGCCCGCTTTTTCTAAAGATTATCTTATAAAGAAAAACAAATAGGCATAAGTTTTTTATTCTGTAATCATTTTTCAGCTATCTGTTAGGGGAAAATTATAGAGTTGAACTGGTCAAGAAAACTGCTTTACCTCCCCCCCCCCCCCTTCTTCCAGTTTTGCGCAAGTCAGCAAAGGGGGCGCTGAAAAAATTTTCAATCCTAAAGGGGGCGGTAGCTGTGAAAAGGTTGAGAACCACTGCTTTAAAATATTTTCAATTATTTATTTAGAAATGTGTTTTTCACTTCAGTGTGTAAAATTTCAATAAAGATATTACTGAGTTGTTCAAATTAATTGAAAGGTAGGTCTGTTAAGGTAAGGTAGTCAAGGAAAGGTAAGTGCTCAATCTGCAAATTTCGAAATTATTTTTTTCTAAAAGGAATATTTTGAAAAATAATATGCCATGTTTTAGGGGCACCTAAATATTTTCCCTGCTGCAAATGAAATCAGTCGGATACCTGCATTACATTCTAAAGTATTAAAATTTATTATAGTCAACTATGAATTTTTTTTTCCAAATAATACCTGGATATTGTTTTTTTTTTTTTTTTTCCTTTGGTTGAAAATTTCTTGTTTATTATGAAATGTCATATGTGGTATTATAGATAAAAAGTAACATTGGTGATATCTAAAAATATGGCAAGGTTTCACTATCTGTTTTTTCTCAGATCTTGAACGGGCAGTTTAACAAAAAAGGTATATACATAAATTAGTTATTCTTAGTAACTCTCATGTGAATTTGAATAATGCTAAATCTAAAAATTTGAAAAGTAATTTAATTGGAATATATTTTGCAAAGATTACAAAAGAAAAATGTTGAAAAGATGCAGAGTTTTTGGGGATATTTGGAACCCATATTTTGCAGAAATATTCTGCAAAAAAAATCTTAAAGATTTTTTTTGTAAAATCTGCGTTCCAAATATCCCCATTTTTTTTTTTTTTTTGCAAATTTTTTGCAGAACTTTTTTTGATTCAGTTGTTTAGCAGGTGCATGCGCACCGCGAAGATAATAAGAACATTGAAATTTTCATACTGAAAGCAATAGGAGTTTTTGAAAAGTTTAGTACAGGTTCTTCGAAAGGAGAACTAAAAAACAGGTTTTATACAGGAAAAAATTCAAGTAATTGGTTTTTAAAACTTTGATAAAAGTTTTTCAGCCTTTGCAAACTGCGAAGATTAAATTTTTTATGGGTTGGGTGGTTGTTTTAAATTTATTGGCGCAAAAGCCCAAGCAGGCTATACTGCGCCAAACAGTAGTCTTCTTGAAACATGACGAAATGCAAATATTATAAAATTACTTTATAAATTTTTAGGGGCTCATATATACTTTTCTCTTTTTTTGAGGGGTTCCCTTTTTTTTTCATGCGAAAGTAGAACTGAAGACAGGTTTTTATACAGGAAAAAAATCTAGTAATATGAACGTTTTCAAATCTTTGAGAAAATTGCTTTAGATTCTCAAACTGCGAAGTTTAAATTTTAGGGGCTTGTTATTGTTTTCAATTATATACTTTTCTCTGTCTCTCTCTCTCTCTTTTTTTGAGGGGAGAGAGATTCTCTTATTTTTTTATACAGGTTGTAATTTTATTTTTTAATGGGTCTCACATATTAATTATGCTCAATTTAATCTGCGTTTATAAAAGAAACACTAGTGCTTGTGAAAAAACAATTGTTGTCAACAATTTTTTCAAACAAAAAAAATGAAATTTATTCACGAATAACACAATAAGAGACACTATATATTACTAATAAATGGAACATCAACAAATCAACCCAAAAAAAGCTTTACCAGAAAATATCCCCTCTTAATTTTTCTGGAAAAGATTACCACACATTTGAATTGAACAAAAAAGTACAAAATTTAAACTTTTTTTTTTATTTTTCGATATTTTCAGAAAATTTAAAAGATAACAATGTCTCCTGATTGAGGCATTCTCGATCACAGTACTTGATGTTGCTAACTAGATACAATTAAAACAACAAAAATATATAGAATAAAACAAGCATTTTTGACCAATTACAGTCATGACATAGTAAATCTGCAACTGCTTTAGATGAATATTTGGTTTGCCTATAATTAGGCAATATTGTAACAAAAGATGACAAGTATTTCAAATGATCATAACGAAAACAGAAGTGTACAGAATGTCATGGAGTACTAAACAGGCAGATTTGAAGAATGAAATATTAGTTAAAAATTGTGAAATGGAGAGAATTAGAGGGAAGTACTCTAACTTGAAGGCAAAATACAAGTTAAAAAAACAACAGTTAAAAGAACATCAGGCTAGCAAGGCTGTGACTGCATCAACAGCAGAAGATGCTGCGAACTGTGTAATTCTTGGAGAGGGCACATCTGTGTCATCGAAAAAACTGTCCCTGTGTAGAATGCGAAATGTTTCGGTCTACACAGGGGACCTTTTGGAAGTTGTTTTTGGCCGTCAAAGCTTGGGGACAAGTGTATTGAAAAAATCCCCTATAAATGTCACGAAGGCCCTCCTGCCAAAAGATGTTATTGACGACATCATTCTTCATGTTGCAGAAAAGTTTTCTGCAGATGTCAAACCAGTAAAGGCAGCCATACGGCAGAAAATTAATACCTGCCACAAGATAGTGCAGAGGGGAAAAAAAATAAAAAATAAATGGTTTCAATTTCTATGTGTATATTTTTTGAATGAAAAAAAAATGAACAGCCTTTAGTAGTAGAAAGTCAGGTAAGTCTTAATATTTTGAATTTACCTATTGTTTCTTGTTGCATAAGTTTTACAATTTGCAAAAGTAGAGAATTAAGATAATAATCTCGTAAAACTGAGAATAAATTAGATATTACAATGTTTATTTATTATTACTATTAATATTGTTATTGTGATTATTTTTATCAGTTACGAAATATTTCATGTGGACAGAAAAGGGCTGAGGATCAGTACCAGAACATACGTTGAGAACACGTTTTTTACCAGGGTCCTGTTTTCGGAATTTTGTGAAAACTAATAAGTAATTTTGTGAAGAAAAGTTAATTTCTGATTAATTTTGAATCTTTTTCTGCAGATTTACTATTTTGAATTTGTAAAGTGTCCTTATTTTGAGTTTTTGAATTTTGCGAAGGTCCATTCACTGACCTAATTTCTCTCTTGGATTGATGACTGAAGGAATTAAACACAGCCTGTGGGTAAATCAACAGCTTGTATGAAGCCTGCAGGTACTGCGAGAGTTTTTCGACAGGCTATTGGACGGTATTTTGGACTAAACCTGCAGGTAATGCGAGAGGTTTTGACAGGCTTTTGGAAGGTATTTCGGACTAAACCTGTAAAAAACCTGCAGGTAATGCGAGTGTTTTTGACAGGCTTTTGGAAGGTATTTCGGACTAAACCTGTAAAAAACCTGCAGGTAATGCGAGTGTTTTTGACAGGTTTCGTTCAGACTTTAGAAAGGCAAATCAGTCCGAAATACCTGCAGGTTTTACCGAGTTTTTTTTTAAAGGTTTTGCGCTGACATTTTTTCCTGGGATAGCTAAGCCGCTTATTTGTTTTGCAATTCATCCAAAACTACAATATCGAGAGATTGCACACACCCTCACTTGGGTGAAGTCAATCTGAACCATCCGTAATCCAACTGAAGGCGAAACACTAAACAAACACGTTGGATATACCTTCCGACTGGTAGCTAAAAATACGTTTCACACCAGTGAGAAGTTCGTATTCATGCAACTTGTATCAATATGGGAAACTTTTTCGCAAAAGACACTTGTTTTTTGCAGGAAATTGGTTTAAGCCGGCAAAATCCCGAAACTTAAGTTTGGAATGTTTCTAAGTATTTTTTCAGTGTTATTTTTAGGCTAAATCACATTTTTATGTTCCCTTCATATCATTTTAAACATTTATCTTTGTTAAAACATTCTATTTTCATGTAAATTACGGTTTAAAAAATGATTTATACCTGAAAATCGAACCTTACATCTTTTTAGGTTGACATCTTGAATTTTACCATTTTGAAAATTTTTTTATTCGTATACTTTTCATAAATATTAATTTTCAATAGAATTATATTTTGACTAAAGAGTACAATCATTTTTAAGTGTATAAAATGTTTCATTGCACGCACGATTCCATTAATTTGCTTCGTACCTTTTACAGCAGCCATATTGGATTTCGCCATTTTGACAAAAATGCTCAAGGTTTAGCGTCTGGCACTCAACGGATTCGGAATCAGCAGGTCAAATTCATACAGAAACCACCAAAAAATGTCATATATGTAAAAATTTTAGGTATATGGCCTTCTAGCCTGGACTAATTGTTAGAATATTTTAATAGTGTGTCATTTTCTGGTACTCTTAAAAACGACCTGAACAAGAGTAGAACATTATTCGAGTAGCAATTACTGAAGGATTGTGTGCTGTTTATGAATGGACATTCATCGATGTGTTATGGAATATTTCATTTAAAAATGTAAAATCAGTATACATTTTTATTTTTAAAGATTTTTTGCGTTTAGCTTCAGGCTTTTAGTTTCGGGACTTGGGGGAAGAGGGGGGGGGGTATCGTTCCCCTTAGATTTTAAATTTACTGCTTTTTATTGTGCATTTATGCTTGTGAATTGATGCTCACATCGAGAACAAACCTTTTGCCCCCCCCCCCCCCCCCAAGTTTGAAATGGTGGTCTAGTTTATATTGTTTAATGAATAAAGGATATTAAGATATCCTTCCAGATTGAAGTTGCACCTGTTACTATTCCAACATGCCACTGTTCCTGAATATTAATATTGATACTATCCTTGGCTATTATATATTTTTTGAACGTCAATTATATATAATTTCGAATTCACTGAAATATTTTTTAGCCATTACTTGTGACACAAACGCTTATTGTACTACCTTCGTACGTTTTAAAATGTTTACCACACGAAAAAGGAAGCTCGTACATTGTCAAAAATATCAATTCTAAATATGTGGGGCAGCTGCAGTTCATGATATTTTTAAAAAAAATTTCTGAGATACTTCTGAGTATTTCGGAATCTACTTTCTGTAATTTTATACAGCGTTTCTGTGTACTTCGGAATCTGCTTTCTGTAATATCAAAAAACGTTTTTTAGTATTTTGAAATAATCTTTGTATAATTTTCAAAAACATTTGTGTGTATATTGTGCCGCTGCGGTTTATGAAATTTTCAAAAAGAGTTCTTGAGTATTCCAGAATTGTCTCTGAAATTTTCAAAAACAATTTCGAATATCTTGGAATCCTTTCTCTAACTTTTTTTTAATACAAATCTTTTGTCGCATACTTCAATAAGTTTAATTAATTTTTTCTCCGCTGAGATGAGCGATATTTCATTCCAAAAAGAAAACAAAACATAAATCAATAAAATACTTTAATAATGGTGTGAAAATACAAAATTATTGTTATTATTTTAATCCTTCAGTTTCTTATGTTATAACAATTTTTATGAACCTCAACTTTTACAAATAACAAAACAACTGGTGGACTAAAAAACATAATAAAATTCATAAATAGTAAAAATTTGATATTTTTACACAATTATGAAAATATTTTATTGCACTATTTTTTATTTGCTTTTTAAAATGAAGTATTACAAATCTCAAAGGTAAGAAAAAAAATACGAATCATTATAATACAGATGATAATAAAAAAAAAAAAAAAAAAAAAAAAAAAAAAAAAAAAAAAAAAAAAAAAGAGTAACAGAAAAGAGGATTCCGAAACATTTGAAAACATGTCTAAAAATTTCAGAGGTTTCTGAAATACCCCCTGAGGAAGCTTTCTGAAATATTCAGAAGACTTTCTGAATATTTCATAAACCGCAGCTGCATGAAATACTCAAAAACGTTTCTGAAAATAACAAAAGAGGATTCCGACATACTCAGAAACGTTTCTGAAAATAACAGAAAGAGGATTCCGACACACGCAGAAACGTTTCTGAAAATGACATGAACTGCAGCTGTCTGACATACTCAGAAACGTTTCTGAAAATAACATGAACTGCAGCTGTCTGACATACTCAGAAACGTTTCCGGATTTTTTTTTTTTTTTTTTACAGTGTGTGAATTCTAGAGCATCAAGGAACCTCTGTGCCTGCCAAGTTTGATGAAAATCCGTCGAAACCCGCAGATTATTTGTTTTCGGAACAAACAAATACACATGCATCTAGAAATATATATATAGATTATTTATATGTATTTATTTTATAACTAATTTACACACTGTAAAAAAAAATATATTGTTTTTACAGTATTATATACAGCGAATTTTAGAGCAACAGACTGCAAAAATTGTTAATTTTACAGTAATAAACTGTAAAATTGCTGATTACATATTAATAATCTGTAAAATAGCTGCTTTACAGTAATAAACTGTAAAACTGCTAATTTTACAGTTTAATACTGTGCATTTTACAGTTTTAAACTGGAACTTATGCTGCCAGTATTATACTGTAAAAACAAGTTTATTTTTTGCAGTTTGACTAGTCAAAGAAGAATTCTTTGTCGAATTTTTACCACCTCTGACAGCCTTGCAATTTGTATTTAGTGTGCGATACCCCGTTTACTCAACCCCCCCCCCCCCCACACCGCAGGAGGTTGAATTACTCAAGAGAAAAATAATGAAATTTTGTTCTAACCAGGAAAGTACTCGACTTAAGTAATAACGAAAACTGTTTAAAATGGTGTCATTCAAAAGAGCATACTGCGGCATGTTTTTGACCCAAAGATTGAGTGCCCTCGTCCCCTCGTTTTCGAGGTAAGGGGTCCCAATGTCGGCTGAAAAGTCGCCAAATTTGAAGACTTGGCAAGAAATTGAGCTACCTCCCGATTTCCTCGTTTGATGCTTGCTAGGCATCGCATCATTTCCATGTTTGGTCATTTGCAAAGAAGGTAAAAGATGTTTTACGTTAACCCTTTACTTGTATGCGCTAAAATAAAGAATGATTATTAACACTGATGTGGAAAGAACAGAGCTTTATTCCAGAAGAGCGAAAAATTTACAACGAAGTCAAAGTTTTATCTTTTTACGTATGATAACAATACATTTTAGAATTTTAGTTATTTTAAGTTTTTTTACTGAACTAAGTTATATGTATAAAGCAGTGAATAACAGCCCCTAATGTGTTAATTATTATAAGTTAAAATATATTGTATGTGTTTCTTAATAATTCAGGATAATTAATATAAATAAGTATGAAGGGCAGCTAATATAAGCTCATGGGGTCATTCCATGTGAAATCAACAAGCCTCAAAACTTGACCCTCACCAATTTCAAAAAAAAAAATTATAGGGTTAATGACGTCTATAAAGTGATACAAAAAACTGATTTAAAATTTTTTTTTCAGCTGTTAGTTTTTTGTGTGAGACCGCTTAAAAAACTCTAAAAATGGCAAAAAGTGAAATTTTGGTACATACAAAGACTCAATTTTCTCAGCTTCTATTGCAGCTAAAGTCGTTTGTTACATGTAATTTTAAAGCTCTTTAAACAGGCTTTCATATGATATGTAATTTAAAAAGGTTTCGTGGTGTTAATATTTCAAGGTCACAGAAAGCATTATTTGACCTTGAATATTTCAAAAAGTGTATTTTTTAAAAATCCGAAAAAAATATATATGTTACTTCCTAATGTGGTGTATATGTGGTAAAAATTTCAGAATGGGACAGCAATGGGATCTGGACGAAATATGAAACAGACTTTTTACCCTTTTACCACTTTATTGCAATGTCTATGGTTCCTGAAGATATATAATACAGAAATACTGCAAACTGAAATGTTATTTACAAGCGACGGTTGGCACATTCCACTTCTTGTTTTGAGAGGTAATAAACCATTCCTGTAGCGTTTCTCCTAGGGTCCACTTTCGAAATAATAGCACTTATAGGCACATTGAAAACATTTTATAAGTCAGGATAGTAGAAAGAACTTGAGGGTCTATGAGGATGCAGCAGCATTTTCACATTTTGATTTTCTTCATCTATGTCTAAGACGCGCCGTAGCCTCCAATATCCATTATACCAGCAGGTCGAGAATCTAACCATCTCTGAGCAATCGAAATCGCAATTGACAGTTGTAGTGTTGGAAACTGAATATCCTTTCACTTGAATCTGATTCCTATTCAATGGCATAAAACAATAAATACTGAGTGCCTGATATTGTACTTGTCGTCATTTTTCTGGATTTCGAAGCCTGTTCTTCCTGTTTATAATTTTCAATTGTGCAATATTGAAAATTAATTGATTTGACATGCTCATTTGCCCAATCAAACAACTGTCGTGGTGACATGATTTGACTGTCATAAATCCTTTGCCGACTGGCTCTAGCTGCAACTTTTTTACCAGTTCCACCTACGCCATGTGAGAAACTTTTGCCATGGGATTAGGCAAAAAAATGCCACTCTGCTTTAATCCCGAAATCTGATTCATCATAACTCAGGTTAAGAGAATTCAGTCTATTTTTGTACTGTGAGGCAGCTCCATCACTGAAGTAATAGATCAAGCTTGGTTTGGTGGCAAAATGAGACTGATATCTTTCAGATAAGTAAGATAGAGCTAGACTGTTGAGTAGCAAGAAACGAGCGCTGAATGAGTTTAGGAAGTTCTTCAAAAAGAGTATTAATAAATTCTTCTGTAGACTTGACCAATGTCTCAAGACATGTTCTTCTCTTAACTTGCACCCGTTGTTTATAGGTGATGCTTCCAACGCAGTTCATTTCAAATGCTTCTTCAATCCTGTCCTTGAGTTCTCAAAATCCAGGACCAAAGTGCCTTATAAATTTCACGCAGTCTCATTTTGCCTCCAAAATAAGATATATTGAATAGGAATAAGATGCAAGTGAAAGCATATTCAGTTTCCAACACTACAACTATACGTACTACAACTGTCAATTGCGATTTCGATTGCTCAGAGATGGTTGGATTCCCAACCTGTTGATATAGTGGATATTGGAGGCTACGGCGCGTCTTAGACACAGATGAAGAAAATCAAAATGTGAAAATGCTGTTGCATCCTCATAGACCCTCAAATTCTTTCTACTATCCTGACTTTGAAAATGTTTTCAAGGGGCCTATAAGTGTATTTTGAAAGTAGACCCTAGGAGAAACGCAACAGGAATGATTTATTACCTCTTAAAACAAGAAGTGGAATGCGCCAACCGTCACTTGAAAATAACATTTCACAGTTTGCAGTATTTCTGTATTATATATCTTCAGGAACCATAGACATTGCAATAAAGTGATAAAAGGGTAAAAAGTCTTTTTCATTTTTTGTCCAGATCCCATTGCTGTCCAATTCTGAAATTTTTACCACATATACACCACATTAGGAAGTAACATATGTATTTTTTTCAGATTTTTAAAAAATATACTTTTTGAAATATTCAAGGTCAAATAATGATTCTGTGACCTTGAAATATTAACACTACGAAACCTTGTCAAATTATATATCATATGAAAGCGTGTTTAAAGAGCTTTAAAATGACACATAACAAAAGACTTTAGCTGCAATAGAAACTGAGAAAATTGAGTCTTTGTATGTACCAAAATTTCACTTTTTGCCATTTTTCGAGTTTTTTAAGCGGCCTCTCAAAAAAAAAAAAAAAAAACTAACAGCTGAAAAAAAAATTTTTAATCAGTTTTTTGTATCACTTTATAGACGTAATCAACCCTATAATTTTTTTGGAAATTGGTGATGGTCAAGTTTTGAGGCTCGTTGATTTCACATGGAATGATCCCATGTACAAAAAATGAAACAGATACCGTAAAATGGGGTGCATAGGAACAGCGGGGTCAATCGGAACAAAACTTCCCGACCGTACAAAGAAATTCTTCATAAGTATACTATTGGGTATTTTTCGCCATGAATTTGTTTTTAGAAAGGTAAGATCATAGGAAGTAGGAAAAAATTACTTTTGTCAACCTGGCTACGCTACTGGCTTCTAAGGAGGGTTGCACGTGGAATGCTAGAAAACATCACATTTTCATAGACTTCATGTTTGAGATACCATATGAATTTCGGACCAACCCATCATTTTCATAGACTGCAAAACTTCATATGCTTAAACAAACCTTCTTATATTTAAAAACTAAGAGTGGTAGTTTTCAATTATACATGTATCTGAACAACAGAATACCACATTAGAATTTACATTTTTTATAAGTTGTGTCATAAAAATGAAGAATTCTGAAAAATGCCGTAGGAAAAAAAATTGCGGGGTGAATCGGAACACTTAGTTCTGTTGTTCTAATTCAAACTTATTTGAAGGAAACTGTCTGAAAATGCAAGATTCTAACCCCAATTCTTCTAATCAAGACAAGGACAAGGATTTATTACTGTTTATCCCTTCTCATGAGCAACTAAGTCTAAGAATGACAAAAAGTTGCAAATTTCAAAAGATTATTTCTCCAGGAGACTTTTTTTTACTTAAAATACGAGGGGAAAGTCACATAGACTTTATGTAGTAAAAGTCCAGCACACAGACAGTGATGAATAAGCGAAAAAATCTTTCAGGACAATCCCCGAAACCCAGAGATTTCAAGAAACTAAACAAAAGGCAGAGTTTATCCCACGAGATGTTATGAAAAAACTTAAGCCAAGTCACAATTGCTAGTTTCACGGACAAGTACATGTTTGTGGACGACATGAGTGACTTCCATTTATGTTAAATCTTTGTATTTCAATTCAAAAGCATTTCTTAAAATTACTTTTTATTTTTCATAAGTTCAAAATTATTTTGAATTTTGACAAATTATAAACGTTTACTGGTATTGAAATTATACATTTATTTGACAGTAATTATCTGTTCTTATTCTCCCCCATCAGTATATAACCCATGTTTGTGAGACCTATTACAGGTTAAAGTGAAAAAATGAAAAAATTTTAACATGTGTTCCGATTAACCCCTATCAGCGGGGTGATTCGGAACACCCATAATTTCCGAACTATTTTAATAATAATTGTTCAAAATGTTTTGTCTTTGCTTGGAATATCAAAAGTAAAGCAAGACCGAAGTTTTTACCCAAAAAAACAAATTAAAAAATATCTTTTAACTGCTTTTTTTACAATCAAAGCTGAAAAGTGTTCCGATTCACCCCATTTTACGGTAGTCTTTAATGTAGAAATTAAATTGTCATGGATTATGATATCAGTTCTTATTTCAAACAAAAATTAAATCGATACAAAAAGTTTCACTATCTACCCACTGTTAGAAAAAACATTTTATTTTTTTATTTGAAATCGAGATAAAATAAATAAAAATTTTAAAGCGAAAACGAATAGTAAATGTCAATAGCTGCAAAATTATCTCCATGTTGGAAATTACACCAAAAGTAGAGGGAAATAGTTATTTTCATTCTTAAAAAAATACTAATCGAGTCGATGTTCATTGTAAAAACCTCTGCTGTTCAAATAAAATTGGTCACTATAGCGAAAAATCTCTGTAACGTAAATGTAAAACATATTGCATGTTACTTTCATACTGTTTAAAAACACTGAATTAACGTTTACTAGTTCTGCTTTATGTTTAACGGGTAGGAAAAGACTAACAAAATTGTAAATCAATATAAGTTTAGCTTACTTTTCTGAAAAAGTAGAAAATTGGTGAAAAAAAATCATGAAAGAAGGCTTGATGGATTAAAAAAAAAAAAAAAAAAAAAAAACAAACGCTTAAAACAATTGAGTCGAAAAAGCACAAGTTAACGAGAATAATTTAATACTCACAGAGAGAAAATCATGAAAGAAAGAGTGATGCATTGGAAAAAAAAAACGTTCAAAACAATTGAGTCGAAAAAACACAACTTAATAAAAATAACTTAATACACACAGAGAAATTTAAAATAGGAAAGTTGGGTTTTGAGCTGCGGAAACTGTGTACTTGTCAATATATCTATTGGTCAGTTCTGCCCCCCCCCTCCAGCAATAACTTTTGAGTGCATAGCCTGATTCGATTTTTTTTTTTTTTTGAACGAAACATCTCAGCGAGGACAGCACACTCCCAAATTCGATTTTTTGATTTGAATAATATTTCATTCGATTTTCTTCCATGTACTCTCTCATACCTTTTGAGGGAATAAGTCCGATTCAAGCAAACATTTTTTTTTCGAAATATCAGAGAAAACACCTCATTCCTGTTTGAATTTTTTATTTGAACAATTTTCAGTAAATTTTGAGCAGTAAAAAAAAAAAAAAAAAAAAACTCCCCCCCCCCGAGAAAAAATTTATATTTGCATTTGAAACAATTAAAAAACCAAATATCACCCCCCCCCCCTATACTACAGAATAGCACGTACAGTTAAAAAGAAAAAAAAACAGGAGGCTCCGTTGTCACCTACTGTGCCCCTTAAACAAGGGACGTGCTTTTGTCGCAAATAATAGGATAAAATATTTATCACGTCATAGGCTTTATAGTAGTTTTTTGCTTAACATACACGTGCAAAAGTAAAAGATTATTGTGAAGCCGTCTTTCACAAGCTCTGCAGATGACCAAAAATGGGAATCAAGTTTCTCGTTAGACGCAAATAGCGAATTCGCGCCGCAGCTTCCCAATTTCATTATAATCGCTAAAATTGGCGATTTTTAAAAAAAATTCAGCTGATTTTAGGACCTTATATTTCGATAACGGGGGCGCGAGGGCAAAAACGCACGCGTCCAGAAACATGTTTTACAATGCTCTTTCGATTGGTACTCATCAAAAAAAAAATTCATTATTCCATGATCGGGTACTTTCCTGGTAAGGATTTAGAAAAGTTTGTTAAGTCATCCCAAATCGTTGGGGGGGGGGGGGCATTGCATTCCTGTGACACCCGCATAAATCCACGCATGCGCTTGACTCTACTTTTACGCAGCAAAAAATAAACTGTTGCTTTTACTGTGTAATACTGGCAGCAGAGGTTCCAGTTCAAAACTGCTATTTTACAGTTTTTCCTTGTAAAACTAGCAACTTTACAGTTTTTTACTGTAAAATTAGCAATATTAGCACAAAGTTAGCTCTATTATACTGTAAAAACAACAGTATTATACTGGCAGCAGTGGTTCCAGTCTGAAACTGTAAATTGCACAGCAATAAGCTGTAAATTTTACAGTTTATTACTGTAAAATTAGCTGTAATATACTGTAAAAACATTTATTATTTTACTGTGTAGTCCTATTTACACAACTTTCTGCTCCGTTCCAGTTTTCGTGGCGACATCTAGTGCGTACTACTTAAAGCTGCAGTTAAAACCTATTAGGCTTCAAAATTACACAGGTCTGCGATGAAAAAATTGTTGTATGTTTAGCTATTGGTTTCAACAGTATTTTATGTGCTGATTGCGGAAAAAATAGTGAAAAAATTCCATCACCCTCAGATAAGTCACAAATTTCGTCTGAAATTTGCTTATTTTTAAGGTTTTCAGGCTCAATATGCGCAAGATTTTTCAATATTACAGCCTATATAAGTGTAAAATTTAGTCTAAATTATAGAGCTTACATGGTGAACATATTATTAAACAATGTGAGCACGTTACTTGCAAAAAAATAAATAAATAAATATTTATTTATTTGAATAAGACAGGGCTTCTTAAACTTTTGTCATTTACGACCCCATTTATGATTGCGAGTTTCTTGACGACCCCATACAAATATAAAAGAAAAATAAATTAATATTTATTGATGATTTATTTATTAGGTAACAATATACATACACATGAAAATATATAAGTTTAGAATTCGTTTTGAAACATACAAAAATCTAAAATTAAAAATTGCACAAAAAATTATAAAATTGTATTTATTATAGTTTCAAAAATAAAATTGGATTCTGACCGTCTTTATTCTCTCGAATATATTCAAGTAGTTG
>JAXGGA010019736.1:0-19512 GCA_038373865.1 Uloborus plumipes
AAAGAAAATTGATAAAACCAAATGACGGAAACCTGATAAAAGTTAACTGTTTGCAAAAACAAAACAAAAAAAAAATCGGGGATGATGAAGAAGTTTAAGCAATTTCGACACATTCGAAATTTGAAACACTTCTCCAAAATACGAAGCTATCCCAGTACGCCGCCAAATACCGTCAGCTTCTTGAGGCGCGTCGCTTGCTATGTTGTAAATTCACAATAAAGACGGCACCTTTAAAAGCTAAGCATATCGGACATCCTTCGATGAATTGAAAAATTATTTCTTTTAAATTATTTCTTTTTGTGGGGGAGGGGATGTGGGTCCGCAAAGTTAGATCGCTTCAGGAGGGGGTTTGTGGGTGGTCTGGACTTTGGGAGCCTCTGTTTTGATGAATTTAAAAACAAAAGCCTTGATCAACTTCAAGCCATCAAGATGTTCAAACACAGTGAATCAGGGAGTAGAATGCCACACAAATCTGCATCCCCTGTTGACAACTCAAGCAGCCATGCTATTGGAAAACTTCGTAAACAAGACGAATACGGCTAAAGTGAAGCTTTTTAAGACGCCATATATTCCAGAGTTCACTGATGACATAGCACTCCTCCGTTCGCACTCACTTTGAGGTGAAAAGCATTTGTTTGGAGGGACAGGGTGGTGGGGGACGAATCAGAAAGTCAACTCGGAGGAGAGCTGGTCTACTCAACCAAAGGTCAAAATCGAACGTAGAGCAGATTGCAAGCCAACCGGTTTCGACAGGACCGACGTATTCAGACCACAAAGTTTGTCACAACGCTGACGTCACAAACTTGTTTTTCCCCAGGGAATTTCTTAAACTGGATTCCTCGGGTAGGTAAGTAGCTTTTCTCAAAGTTATGAAGTAGCCCTTCTATTTACCGGCTCTGATGATATACAGTCGAATCTCAATAACTCGAAGTTCCGAATAAACGACTAAAAGCTTCGAGTTATTGGTAGTTCCAGCTATGGGAGTTTTCCATAGCTTTCTCAAGAGTAAGGAACTCATGTGATGAAGACTTTTGGGGAAAGAAGAATTTGAGATAACGAGACTCAACTGTACTTTGCACTTCATTTAATCCGTTGGGTGTGGCCCTGAGGAGCGCTCCGTTTTTTCCCCCTCCAGACTGGGAACTGAGCTATCCCTGCCGTCCCCCCCTCGAGGAGTTGATTTGGAATGGGAACTTGTAGGACTTTGTCACCATGCCCCATATTTATTTTGCCCGAGCCACCATTAGTGAGCCCGGTGGATCATTGACCGGCTGGGATCGAACTGAGCACAGTCCAGTTACGAGACCGATGCCTTTCCGATTGGGCAGCCACGGCCCTCCAGCGAACCGTGATTTTTCATGAATTCAGATATGAGAAAACTGGTTTCTGTGGTAGGGTTCTGATCAGGGTTTAAGCTGACTTTAAACGTTCTTCAGCTAAAAGCAAAAATTGGAGAAAAGGCTTTAGTAAAATCATGAAATGTTGTAAGTTAATAAATAAGGAAAACGTTTACTTGTCTTACGAACTAAGGCTCCTATAAGAGGGGAGCTGACTCATCCGACATTTTGGTTCCAAAACGGTGCGCGTGGAACCACTGGTATCTGTACTCAAGTCGCGTTGAAAAAAGTGGAAGCTAAGTTTGAATTGTAGCTGCATAGATGATGTTTGACTATTTTTGTCCATATGACAAAAGCATTTCATAAACTCAGGCTTAACACAAGTGCAATATGAAAATAGATCCAATTTCCTGAAACATTTCCCACTAAACTGTTTTCAAATTCCAGAAATAAGTTATTTTTTTAAATTTACCTAATATGGTGCTTCATTCAACTAATCATAAGTTATTTTACGCCAGAGCAACCAGGTATTATTTTAATGTGTTTCAAATACCTGTAACAAGGCTGGATCCAAGAATGTCTTGGAACCAAAATGGCGGATAAGTCAGCCTGTCCTCTAAAGGAGTTCTATTTCGAACTGCCTCTATGTGTTTCATCTCTTATGGAAAGTTGCATTCAAAGTTCAGCCATAACATCATTAAGAAATTAACTCACAGTTTTTTTTTTTTTTTTGAACTTGAGAATAAAATTTTAGAATTTCCCCTAGAATTGAGCGAATACAGTGTTTTTAAAACGCCGTGTTCGGATGTCTGTGCATCCATAAGCTCACTTTTTTTTTCTTTTTTTGCATTGAAAAAGGCGTTCCTTGTATCGCTGAAAGACATGCCTGCAGTATTCCTCCGCATTTGCGCTGTTTGAACGTTGTATTTACCCTTAGTCATTCCATGTCAAGTGATCCAACGTTTTTTACCTTACATTTTTGTATTTCTTTCCTTTTGGCTCATCAATTGTACCCCTTGAGGTAATCAAAAGTCTCAATTTTTAGATTTTTATCTCTATTATTTTTTCATTTATGAGACTTTGAACTTTGGAAAAACCCTCGTTTTTCCATGGATAAGGGTACATAAAAGGGACCATAACTCGGCACCAAATATAGATAGAACAATTTGGTAAGTGGCATTTTAAAGTGTGTTAGTTGCCGCTTAATTTGATATGAAACATGACTAATTTGTTAAAAATTTTCTTTTTCAAAAAATGAAATTTAAATTTCAAATTTAAATTTCTCAAAAAACATATAATGAATTTTTTTCAAAAAATTTTCAAAAATTCTTGTGTACTTTATCTATGTTTGTACAAATTTTTAGATTGGGATCTCAATGGGATCATATTTTTTTGAATTTTTGAATAAAACTAAAAAAAAAAAGATATTTTGTAGATTCTATTTATTTAAATACTAAGTTCTCTTGCTTGTGATGGTCTAAAAAGTAGAAAACAAACATAAATATGTTTCAAAAGTGAGCTGGCATGAGCTTATAGATTTGTCAGGTTCACCCCTCCCCCTTCCTTCCCCCGCACAACTACTCTTTTTTAATTCAAAACTGTTCAAAATCTTTAAAAAAAACTCTTTGATACAAAATGAATAGTAAACTTATTTAAAGCTGGTAAATGGGTTTCCTTATAACTGGACGAAGTATCCCCCTCCTCCACCCAAATATACCATTAACGCTGTACTATTATGACGTCTAACCTGGGAATTGAATTGACTATTATTTTTATTCTAGGTAAGTGAGCTAGCATTAACTTGTAGATTAGTCAGCTCCCCCTCCCTTCCTTCCTGGCCCAACCATTTTTCCCCCAAACTGTTTAAAATGCTAAAAAAGACCCTCTTTGATACAAAATGAACAGTAAACTTATTTAAAGTTGGTAAATGGGCTTCCTTATAACAAGGCAAAATATAACCCTTCCCCCACCCAAATATACCATTAACGCTATACTAATATGACGTCTCACTTGGAGATCGATTTGAGGATTATTTTCCCCCTAGGTATAAGGTAAATCGGGGAAGATGCCACAGCTAAGGAATTTTCGGTTATTGCAGTTGAAATTGCAACAACAAGTCCATGCAAACAAATACACTTTATTTTTTAATAATTTAATTGATCATAAATACCAATGAATACTCTTCAAAGTATAAAATGAAGCCAGAACTTAATGTTGAAGAAAGTCATTTATTTGTGGCATTTTCCCCATATATACGGGGAAGATGCCATAACACCCCAATAAATAAAAAATTAAGACAAACATTAAAAAATTAAACGTTAACATAATAACCAAAGAAAACAAACTGAATTTAGTCATATTTGGTTTGAAAAAAATAATAGCAGCACAAATTTGAATGATAGCCCACAAAAAATTTCACTCAATGAAAATGATCATCATTGCAATCTTTATGAAACCATTTGTTGCATTCGATGCACTGAATCCAGTCACACTTAGAACCTTTTTTAGCATAAAAGTATCCTTTGCCCTCAGCACAAAAATCGTCACTATTATCATCATCCAACTATCACCACTCGTATGTAGAGAAATTTTTTCACTTGGGGATGACTGCCTCACATGTCTCTTTTTCTTCTGTACTTTCGAAGGTTTCTTGGTATGTGCTTTGCCCTTACTAGCCTTTTCTTGCTTTCTTTGGGCCTTTCCCTACATATTTGCTCTCCTCTCGGAAGTGGTTAACTCTTCTGTTTTTTTTTTTTTAAACATCCGTGATATGTTTTATGCGTCACTTTAAAGTTTTATATGGATTTCTATAAATCTTTGTTGCTGCCTACACAGTTTGTCGTGCATTCTTTATAGCTTCTACAGATTGCAGCAAATTTGATTGGGAACAAGAAGTGCGTTAAGCTTTACTTTTGTTGTTTCGAGGCATTGTTTAAATGGTAATGAAAAGAGAGTTCTATTTTTTTTAAGTTATAATGTCTTAAACAAAAGCATAAGAAAACATGCAAGTCATTTCTTTTTTATTTTACACGATACTATTCAGTGTTATAAAACAAAAAATAAATGAAATTTAGTTCATTTCACCCATTTCTGAACAATGTGGCGTCTTCCCCCATATATGGGGGCGTATATGGGGAAGATGCCACACACGCTTTTTTCCTTATTTCTACAGTGTTGTGACGCTCTTCTACTTACATCGTGTGTGTAACATAATGCATAACTCACTTATATTGCTAATATTGTATTCAAAATAGCAAATACGTTTATGAGCTCTAAGTATGAGGAACAGAATATTACAAAAGTCGTACTCACCACGTTAAATGCTCACGAGATAAAAAATAACGCCGATTAAAGACGATGAATTCAAACAAATGGCCATGCCACATCCTATGTTGAACCTGACACTTCATACAAGTGACTCAGTATTGCAATCTGACGATGCATAAACGAATTATGATTAAACTTGCGTCTTCCCCCGACTTATATTATATTGTTTTTCAGACGAAGTGTTTCTTTTTCAATCCGACCTTCACAAAGTGTACTTCCATTCAATATCTGAATTTAAACTCATGATTCATTTCATCCCCTCCCCCAGCACCAATCTTCAATTTTGAAGGGAGGAAATAAATGGGTCGCCCCAAGATCATAGCAAACAGCAAAATAGCACTTTTTCCCCGTTGTTCTCATAATGTTTTCCCATTATTTTCACACAAAACTGAAATGAAATCAAAATATCAGGTTATATGTCAGTCCCCATCACTGCCTTTCCTTTCTCTTATTGGACAAAGCTCATGAGCTAATAGGAAAGAGTAAAAAACAGAACAAACTGAAACACTACCAGACATCAGTAAGAGACTAAGGCTTTGAAATGGGGTTAGGCGGGATGATAAAAAAAAAAAAAGTTTGGAGTGGGAAGGTAGGGTAAGGGGGGGGGGGCAATCTGTAAAGAAGTTAAACAACATGAGAGGTTGTGATCAAAAAAGCAGTGTTTGTTTAATATATGCAGTGGCGTATTCAGGGGGTGGGCTGATAGGGCTGCAGCCCCCTCCGAAATTATCAAAAAATAATTTAAAACATTTTAGCTATTACCTTTTTTTTCTTTTTTTCTGAAATCGCGACATGAGAACATTTTTCTGCAGAGAAAACTTAATTATAGGACAAAATTCAAAGAAAGAAAGAAAAAAAGAAGTAAATTCTTGCTTTATTTATTTTTTTGACGCTTCCAGTTTACTGTTTGTCACGTTTATGACTATCTTATAATTCAATTTTGTTCATTTTTATTGCAATTTTTTTCAGAAACTCTGATTAATGCTTGTTCATTCATCTGATTCTGTTTGATACATTTCAACATATGTAATTGAAGCATAACATTAGGAACAATAGTAAAATAACTCGCAAAATTAATATTTTATTAAAGCACAAATTCGACAAAATATTGCTACAATTGTTAAGGAACACCTACTTTAATTAAGAGAACTTTTTAATTTTTAATTTAACTTTCCCTGTTTTTATCAAAACGCTTTACCTCTCGGCTACAACAATAATTATAATGGTAAAAAAAATAAATGATGTATTTTCGTCATCTTAAATTAGCATTGATATCAGAAATTCGAAAAATTTACTTTTCTTAGCTACATTTTATGAGGTGCCCTGCCTTTTTCTCTTTAAGTCTCGGCTCAGCCGCCCCTGAAATGATATGTCTGTGTACGCCACTGAATATATGTATATAGATATATCTTGCTGCATTACTTTCCTTTACAACAAAATGAAAAAGAACACAAACAATTTAAAAAATTAAGTAACAGCTGCACACTAGATAATGTGGAAATATAGTTATGGCGACACAGACATATGATCTGATATTGTGATTTATTTTCAGTTTTGTGCGAAAAGAATAGAAAAAACAACGAGAACAAGGAGAAACAGTGCTATTTTGTTGTTTGCTATGATCTTGGGGCGACCCATTTATTTCCTCCCTTCAAAATTGAAGATTGGTGCTGGGGTAGAAGATGAAATGAATTATAAAGTTAAATTTCAGATATTGAATGGAAGTATACTTTGAAGTTCGGATCGAAAAAGAAACATTTCGTCTGAAAAACAATATACGTATATACCTAGAGTGAAAATAATCCTCAATTTAATCTCCAGGTGAGACGTAATATTAGTATAGCGTGAATGGTATATTTGGGTGGGGAGGGGGATAATTCGTCTCGTTATAAGGAAACCCATTTATCAACTTTAAATAAGTTTACTATTCATTTTGTATCAAAGAGTTTTTGTTTTTTTTAAACATTTTGAACAGTTTTGAATTAAAAAAAAGTGGTTGTGTGGGGAAGGAAGGGGGGGGGTGAACCTGACAAATCTATAAGCTCATGCCAGCTCACTTTAAACATATTCATGTTTGTTTACTACTTTTTAGACCATCACAAGCAAGATAACTTAGTATTTAAATAAATAGAATCTAAAAAATATCATTTTTTTCCTATACAGTTTTATTCAAAAATTCAAAAAAATATGATCCCATTGAGATCCCAATCTAAAAATTTGTACAAACATAGATAAAATACACAAGAATTTTTGAGAATTTTTTGAAAAAAATTCATTATATGTTTTTTGAGAAATTTAAATTTGAAATTTAAATTTCATTTTTTGAAAAAGAAAATTTTTATCAAATTAGTCATGTTTCATATCAAATTAAGCGGCAACTAACGCACTTTAAAATGCCATTTACCAAATCGTTCTATCTATATTTGGTGCCGAGTTATGGTCCCTTTTATGTTCCCTTATCCATGGAAAAACGAAGGTTTTTCCAAAGTTCAAAGTCTCATAAATGAAAAAATAATAGAGATAAAAATCTAAAAATTGAGACTTTTGATTACCTCAAGGGGTAAAATTGATGAGCCAAAAAAGAAAGAAATACAAAAATGTAAGGTAAAATTTTTCTCAGATTTTGGATCACTTGACGTGGAATGACCCTTTATATTTATGCACAAAGGTATTTACCTATTTTAGTTATTGGTGTCCAGTTGGGTTAGGTTGCAAAAGTGCTATGAAAGTAGCAGAAGTTTATTCGAAGGCAATACATACAAAGGGCAGGATATCACAAAGCCCATTTGTTCAAGCTCGTTGCAAAAAGAAATAAAACTGCACTGTGTTTCACACGACTCCTTCCGCAAACACCGACAGAAAAGTTTGTACTTAGAAAAGGCCTCCTCTGAACTCATTTCAGAAAATTCTGAGGGGGGGAGGCAAAAGGGTATACGATCCATGAATTTCAGAAAGAAATATGACGCAACACATGTACCGTAGGGTGGTCCAAAATTTCGAAGGTGAAAATTTTCTGAATGCTACCCTCCCATTTGGTTCCAATGCATGAAAAAATGAATCAGACAAAATTTGAAAACATTTCGACAATATTAAAAGGTGGCTCAATGCAGATGAAGTTTGTATCATTGTGGAATAGAACGCGTACTAGTACCAAACCAGACTAAGGAAAAAAACAATGGTTAAGTTTATGAAAGGATGATGATTGCATTATGGAATTGCCATTTTATATACAGACTTAACAGTAGCCATGTAATATATGCTGTAAAAATAAAAGTATTTTTTTAAGTATAAATACATGACATATATTCTATGTATAAACTAGTACTGTCGGCCCAGTTTAAACAAATACTGTCGGTTTCGAGAAATATTATTCGATTAAGTGGGGTATTCGTTTAAGCGGGGACCTTTAACATGACGTCTAAGACACGGTTCGAGGATGTTTTATTCGTATGAGCGGAATATTCGTTTATCCGTTACCAGATTAAGCGAGGGCGACAGTAATCGAATAAATTCTCAACGTTTCATCATTTGTGTACACATTTTTAACTTTAACCATCAAATACATTCATAACTAATTGAGACCATCATTTATATTCAAACCTGTTTTGGTTTCATCGCAATTAGTATAGCAATTTGCAAATACAGGAAATATTTTTGAAGCTCATAAGTCTCTTCATTTTGAAACAAGTAAGTATAACAACTATATCAACAAGATAAAAATCAGACATTTATCTTCTTGGTTCTACCATAAATTAAATAACTGGTATTAAACTAACTTCAATTCGTATAGCATCGGCTTTGTTTCTTCACAACCATATTCAATATGGTTGAAAAAGGCCAACCATTATGGTTGGTCAAGTCAGTATGATATTGACTTGAAGAAAACTAAAAGAGAATCTTCAACAAATACAAGAACTAACAAAATTTTGCCAGAATAGGTATAGACATACATTATTGAAATAAAAAATAAGGACATTTTAGCGCTGACTTTTAGACTGATGTAATGGATGGCAAAAAATAACATTTGCTGAAAGAATACCTACTACAGTCAAGCAAGCAAGAGGTGACTATCGAGAATGTCTTGAACTAAGCTTAATATTTCTTGGTAAAACCCCGGTGGAATCAAGTTCATTGCAGCTGGGGCTATGAATCATGCTAAATGGTGTATAAAATTAGAAAATAAAAATATTTATTGAGCTGTGTTTATGGTTCTATGGATAATTCGCCACCCTGGTCAAATCGCCATCCAACTGAAGACAAAGAAGAAGGCGTGACTTCGCTGCAGGAGAGGTGAAACCACTGAACTGTATCTTAATCGTAGGTATTTTCTTGACGGCAGGGAAAATTTTAGGGATAAGCATGGAGTCGAAAAATTGTCGTCTCGTCTCTTACCAAATGTTTAAATTTCCAGAGAGACGCTACAGGACGAGAGTATCTTGGTTTGATTTCAATGCTACAAAAAAGCTGAAACTTTTGTTTCGGAAGAGGGGGAAGGGTTTTTCGCAGGGTTGAATGTATAATAGCAGTGGCGTAGCGAGAACAAAATTAAGAGTGGGCGAAAAAATTGTGTGAGGCCCCTCCCCCATTTTGAGACTAATTCTAGATTAAGTTATTCTACTATTCTGAATACAAAACCAAACTTCTCACTTTTGTTGTTAATCATAAAAATTTAAATGTTATACATTTAAAATATATTTAAGATGAAAACGTATAATGTGAAGTAACTACTTTTGGGGGAGTTTGAAATGTTTGATTTATATAACTTTTTGGCACAATATTTTGATGATGCTATGGAATAAATTTATAAATTATAAAACTGCAAAGAAATACTTTTTCATTCTAAATTTTATTCACATTACACTGTAAAAAATCGATTGCGATTTAAATATAATTTGCTATTTTACCTATTAGTGCAACTTTTTTTTCAGTTTATTTGTTTCAGGAAAAAAGACATAGACTTTAAATCAAGAAATTCAACTAATAGTTCAAAAATTTATCTTTACAAAATTACCATCAACAAATAAAAGGGCCTGAATAAAAGGGGAATTTCAACAGTGTGTAAATGGTGTGTTTAGATGGCTCGGTTTAGAAATTTTGGGACAGTTGGCCCATCACATGTGCAGTGGCCCCTTTACTTGTACAATTTGAAAAAGTAACCGTTGAGTTTCAACCAGTAGTTTGATATCGAAGTCGAATTTGTGATAGCAATGCTAATTTAATATGATAAAAATAAATCATTATTATTTTTTTAATTTTTATAATTGCTATAAAAATGAAAGCGCTTTGATGAAGACAGAAAATTACAAAAATAAAGTTAGAAATTTTTTCTTACTGACTTCCTGAATCACATTTTTGCAATATTTTGAAAAATTTGTAATATCGCCAATTTTGCAATTAATTTTACTATTGTTGCTGATACTGGGTTTCAATCACATTTGTTTAAATATGATTAAAAGAGTTAGCAAATTGAATTATGTAAAATAATCGTAAACGTGACACACTGTAAAATATATGAGTCAAAGTTGTTTCCATTATGAAACTTCACTTATTTTTTTTCAAGTAAATGCTCCATAAAATAGACTTTCTAAAAGAAACTATCAACCGGTCTAAAATTTTAAATGATTGAACATTTTCCCTCTTCAAGCTCAGTGATAGGGGTAGATAATCCCTACCACTTTTCCCTTCCCACTGTGTAGGGAGATCACTGAAGCGTGACGATACCTGACCTGTCAATCACAAGTTGGCGAATTCTCCTTGTGGCAAAACAGGAGAGACACGGTGTTACAAACAAAACTATTTTATGTTTTTTTGTGCTGGACTCTACAGGTACATATTTCTGAATTCCAAACACAAACAAAAATTTATTTTTGAAACTGAAAAAGTATGTAAGTGACTACATACTCTCTCTATTTTCCCATTTCAAGCAAAAAATTGCTTGTAAAAGGATTCATTTGTCATATATGGAAGATTTTATGGAATTTTTAGCTGTAGAGTCTGCAACATGACTTTTACCAATTTTCAGATTAAATACTGAATATCTCTATAAATATCCAAACAAATTCAAAACAATCAACATATTCTCATAATTTAAACATTTAACTTCAGATATTTATTGCAAAAAATTATACCCAATAAGTTTTGTTGTGGACACTATTTGGACAAAATACTGTGAAATGGCCCGTCTTCTAAATTTCTTTTCTTAACATTACCAAATCTTACATAAGGAAATTTTAAGTAGCAGTGTTATTGGCGAATGTACTTTTTTACTTAAAATAATAGTACTATTTTTTTCAATTTTAATATTTCTATTTCAGAGAAAAACATTATAAAACATTTATTAATTAGAACTAATTAATTTTTATATTTCTGCATTATAAATATTGCAGGAAATACATATTGTGTTGATTAAATCCCCGTAGATTTAGCATACTTTTGGACAGTTAAAAGACTTTTGAACAGTTTTGGACAGCAAAAGCCACTTGTCCTGTCCAAAACCCCAACCCTGCCCCCAACTTATCAAAATCCGCATTATCTCCATTATATTTGGTCACCACAGGTGTGTGTCAGCAGAACTAGCTTAATGTATAGAGGGGTGGCTCATATATAGGCACTGCGGAACTGCAGCACCCCAACTTTTTGCTTATATAATGTCTTTATTAATTCATTTATATTTTCTAGAAATAATTCATTTATATCGTGAAAAATTAGACATTCTCATATCTTTATCTTTACTAATATTATAAAGAGAGAGGGAAAATTTCGTAGGTATGTATGTTACGGGCAATCTCCGGAAACACTGAACCAATTTGAAAAATTCTTGCTGAATATGAAAGGTACATTCTCAGATTGAAACATGGGTTTATGCTTGAAAAGATTCGATAAGTGATTCTTTTTATTCAAATTCAAGGCAATTTTCACATAAATTGCCGAATAGTGGGGTTAAAAATTACTTGCACATATTAATGTTATATATCGTAGAAAGCAGAAAAATTTCTCCGTCCTATGCAATTTGTTTCGATTCTCTAACCTAAACACAGCGCAAGTTATTCAATTTTTAAACTTGCTTTTTGCAAGGCTTGGCCCGATTTCAAGCAATACTTGGTTTATTAAAACCACCAATAAAAATAAACTAATTATTCCACAGTTTTAATTTTTACGCCATTGGATAGAGCGATATATTTTTTTTCCAGAATTGATTCGACTTACAGTCGAAGAACCAAGCTTTTATCTCCACTAGAAAAAAAGTTACAAGCGTTTGAACTTTAAGTTCAAAAACCTCTTTTCTGATCAAATTATTAACGTTTTATTGCGTTGCTATGGCTACGTCTTTTAAATGTATTGTTGATTCCCTCTTTCTTATTTTGTTTCTTAAAAGTATTTTATTTTATGGCATTTCGAGGCCTACCCATGATGATTATAACAAGGCAAATAATTTCTCTTAGTTCGGAACAATTGCAAAGATTTTAGCCTTTAATATTCAATTGTGACATAATGTAGCAATTTGATATTTGACAACAAACACGCCTTTTAACTTTAAAAAAAATAGTGGGGATTATCTTGCTCTGCTCACTCTCAGCACTATTTTAACACTTAATGCATCTACTAAGAAATTTCCATGTAAAAGGAAGTAGTGTGGGGTCCATAACGGATTTTTCGTTCTGGATGCCGGCAAAATATTGACACTTTGATAGTCTAATCGGGACTTTTAGACATGCGTTGCTTGACAAAAGTTTTATTCTCAAGGTAGACCGTGCAAAGCCGGGCAATGCATCTAGTCATTGATAAAATATTGCAAGCAAGCATCACTAGATGTCTCTAAAAAATTCAGAACTGCGTTTTGCGCGGTAACATGTTTTGCGTAAATGGCCGCCTTGGCTCTCGGCGGTCCTGGTCATGTGACTGTGGGCCAAATTCAAAACCTCAAATTTTTCAGCTCTGGGTGAGAAAGTTTCTTTTGAAAGAAGAGGCTGTCATTTACGGATATTAAAATATCTCAGCCAGACATCAGCGAAAAAAAAAAAAATGTATTATTTAATCTTTTTTTTCTTTTAAGTTTCCGATTTCTAAAACAAAGCGAGGTCTCGTACGACGTTCCGAGCGAATAAACTTTGGTGTTAACCCAGGCCGAAGCATCATTTTAGAATCTCTGGTAAAGCTCTGCAACAATGGAAAATCCAACCCAAAATCCCGGCTCGTCTATAAAGTGACTGCTTGGAGACTGACTAGCTTAAGAAGTGACTGCTTTGTCCACTTGTGACGTCAGTAGCAATGACCAAGCCACAACTGAACGCTTTTAAGTTTGTTTTTTTTTTAACAAAAGAAAGATGTCAGAGTTTAGAAGAAAAATAGGAATTCGTCAACATTTTCGACCTTGCTCTTTCAGAAAAAAATATTTTTTTAAATCTAAAACACACCCCTATTGATCACTGTTCAGGTCTTCGGTCATTTCGCCCACACTACTTGTCCAAAATGTCGAGGAGAATTTTCGTGGTTTGAAAAAAAAAACCCTAACTATACCTGTAGCCATAATTTAGGTATGTTTGAAATTGAGGTTACAGCACACTCATTACTTCAACTTACGAGCCGCGACTGATGGTACATGAATTCAGTTCATACATAAGTTTCAGGATGCATATATTGCCTCCTTTTGGAGTTTTAATCTTCATTACTGAAAAGTCGGTAGAGCTCTCATTTTAAGAATCACTGTGAGCGAAACAAAGTATGCATGCAAATCATTTTCTGCTCTTAAAATGTTATCGATTTCTGAACTTCAAAATAAATAAATTAATACAATGAAAATGAAAAAGACGCTTGCATATCGTCGCGCCTGTATATTTAATTTTCGAATGCCCTGAACCTTCATTTAAATGAATCACGAGCATGCCGCCACTGATCATGACCGTACTTATGATCCATTAAAGAGTCACTGTATAATCAACATACATATAAAGAAATTTTTTGAAGGAAAATCAAAACTTACTTGCTTTGATGAACACCTTAAGATTTCGAACAAATGAAACGTTCACGGCCAACACACAATCAGTTTGTAAAAAGAATATCATTCCTAAGCAAAGTTTTAAACTACATAATTCTTACATTTCATATTACTAGAGGAATGTAATGAAAATTTTCAAGCTCAAGTCTTCATCAATAGTCGCATTTACTTAACGTCGAAATCGTTTTTAAATTCATTTCTTTTTGTTCCCACTGTCGTAAACAAAGCTCTCTCTTGACGGTTTCAGCTAAGTAAGGGAGATTTTTGGTAAAGCGAACTAAGTATAAGGAGGAAACATCTAGTTTAAGCTGAAGATGAGAAACCGCCTGAAGAAATCTCTTTTCTTTCCTACAACTCCGGTTACTTAATATAATATAATATAATTTGCTTTTGTTGTGTGAAAGTTCGAGTTTGAAAACATTCTGTTGTTTCAGGCCAAAGCATTCAAGTACGAATTCCAACTTCAAAGCAGGAAGTTAGCTAAAGTAAGAATTACAAAACATTTTTACAAAGATAAGTTGTGATATTTGTCTGATTCTCACCTCGTTTGTCTTCATTTCAATCAAAAGAAGTGATGCCATTTCAATTGTCTCCTTGCCCTTGCATGAAACTAGTAATCATGGATTTTTTAGGATTATTTTTGGGGTGATTTCATGGTATGGTTTTAAATTTGTGTGAGTGTTCAAAGAAGTATGTCGTATTAAATCGAAAAATTGGTCTAAACTCATCTTGTGGAACTGTATAGTATAAAACTTGTTGAAATCTTGTACCCATCTCACAAATTAATTTTTTTTAGTGAAGTTTTTACTTGAAATGGGAGAAATAAAAGGAGTATTTAGTCACTCACTTACTTTTTCAATTTAAAAGATGGATTTATGTTTGTGTTCTGAATTCTGAAAATGAGCCAGTAGAGTCCAGCGCAAAAAAAGTTTCATTTTCAGTGTTTTAAATAAACACACATCATTAAATACTTTTATTTCTTGATTTTGTACACGATGTGTCATCAGCAACTTATTTTAAAAACCGAGTATCTTTCTAACTTTTTTTCTTCCTTTCTTTCTATTTATGTCATGCTTCTTTCTCCTGAACGCCAGTGAACTGAAAGTCGAACCATGTACTGATAGATTGGTAATTTTGCAGGCTTCATTAGTTTTAATTTACATAATCACACGATTTTAATTAACGAAGATATCAATTAATAAGTCAGGGCCCAATCCAGGATTTTTATCTTACTGCCTAGTTTTGAGAATATATTAAATCGTCATCCTATTTTTGTGAATGTACTACTTCTTGTTCGCTATTTTTTCACAGCACATTTTAAGTTATTTAATTTTGGACGAAAAACTCATGTCATTGTTACATTTATAATCATATTATTAAATAATACAAAAAGAACTTGCATTGTCAAAAAAAACCTACAAATTACTAACACCACAAAAAAAGGAACACTCAAAAGAAGAAAACAAAAAAGTAAAAAAACAAAGTAATAACAACCTGCAACTTGCAGTCTTAAACGTTTGACATAATAATCTTTATGTCTGGAACTTCCAGATGCCGATTTTTTATGTTATTTTTGTGAAGGTGCCCTTTTTATTACTTTATTTTTGTGAAGGTACCGTTTTTGTTATTTTATTTATGTTCAGGTACCGTTTTTATTATTTTATTTTTGTGAAGGTACCGATAAACGGTTGCAAAATCGGCCTGCATTGGGCCCTGTAAGTAGTCTAATTTAAAGCGATTTTTCCTAAATGATTAAATATGAAATCCATTGTTACAAAACGTGGTTGCTATGAAACAGTACTAACAATGATAATTCTTCGGACTTCACACCAAATTAAGGTGCAGTTGGAAAAGTGCAGCAGCGCACCCCAAATTGCCAGCCTGGCTGGCACACGACAAAATAAAAAAAATGAGAATTTTGAATGAAGGCTTAGCGAAATCAAACATGAAACTCATTAGCGGGTCACGTAGGTTGTATTTTTATCGCTAGCTACTTGTAATTTTTTGAAATATAAATTAGTTGAAAAGCCATCTACTTATATTAAAAACTGAGTATCTATGTCTGCTCCTTTCCTATGAGCAAGCTGAACTTACTGAAACTTTCCTCACCATCTTGAAGGCGCGAAGCATCTCAATAATGCGAATGATTTTTTTTATACAGGAAAAAAGTAAAGGCGTGAAGCGCCTGTTAGCGAGCCGTCTTGGCGGGGAGTAGTTTCTTGAAATTTTCCTCACTACTTTCAAGGCACGAAGTGCCCATGCAACGCCGGGCCACGTGCGTGGTATGTCTTGAAATCGAATGAACATTAAATTATATCAAATAAAACTTCAGAATGAGGTAAAAGTTAGAGAGGGGGGACGTTATGCATCAACATGCCGCAGGAAGCTAATCTAGCTGCCCTGGCAGCTAGTCTACTTATATTAAAAACTGAGTTTTTTCTATATCTGGGCAATTCCAGGCAACATGGGAACTCGGTGTTAAAAAAAAATGTTGAAAAATTGTTTTATATTTTTTTTGTACGTTCTCTATATTGATTGAAGTTTACAAATTAGAATAAGGTAACTTCAGTTGAATCATTTTCTTTTTGTAAGAGAACTTGTTCTATGAGCTCACAATCTTGTAAAAGTCTCTCTCTGCTAGACACAATTTTGAACGAGCATATTTTATTGGTTTAGCCTGTTTCCACACTTTAATTGCATTTTTTCCTGGCAGATTTATTTGATAAAAAAACAATTATTAATAGTACATTTTGAAATTTTTTCTTAAAATAATTTTTTTAAGTAGTTTTTAAACCATTAAATTTTGTGTAACGTGAGTCACGAAAACTTAATTTTTTTAATATTTCCAAATTTTAGAGCTTATAAATGAATTTTTTTTCCTGTTTCTCCTACTCATGTATATTACAAAAAAGAAATTATTGGCCAATTTAGAGTTTTTAGCATTTTTATTCAAAAAATAAGGATGTTTATTTTGTAACGTGAGTCACGCGAAAAGTGAGTTACAGTCAATACAAGCTAATATTAGCTTCTTAAAAGTATTTTATGTGCCCTAATGGTATTTTAGGGTCTAAAGGGAGGGTTAGCACTTGTACACACCTATATATAATTAATAATACTGATGAAATTAAATATAAATAGCATAATTTTAATTCTTTTAGTGTTTTATAATCTTTTAATTAGTGCACTGGTTCCCTGTTTTGGCCCTCAGCTTTCCAATGTGTAGCATATGTCTATGCATGCACATATTTTTCTTCCGTATCTAAGAAAGGTTTTTCATTCCAGTAAAAGAAATTTTAAAATATTTAACGAGTAACCGCAGAATGACAGAAAAGGTGCCGAGAAAAATTGGAGCAAGAAGGGAAGTACATTGCATGTCAACAGAAACATTGTCTCTGGATGAAAGAATGTCTGACGAGAAAAGTCGAAAAGCTAAGGATATTGTCTCTAGTAATTCAATATAAGCTGAAAAATAAACATATGAATTTTTCAAAGGAAATTTTGGCTAAATTCAAACTTCTTAAATATCGCTTCAACAAGTATACAAATATGTAAATACACTAAGGAAGACTCGCAAAACAAGGGGAAATTCCATTAATTCACCTCACAGTTAAACTGTAGTCATATAAGTGAGTTACTCAATACTCATCCGTAAATGTAATATACATTTGAAAAGAAGATTTCAATGTCCACCGAACTCATGCTGATTTATCCCAAGAAAATCTAAACGAAAATGATTTTAAAAATTAGCTTGAGCGAGAGAAAAAAATATATATATACATATAAAATTGGAACATAAGAGAAATTTTAAAAAGCACGGTCAACATCTCACTTGCTCTTATTTGAGATGCTTAAAATTTAATTATTCATCAGTAGTGGATGAGAAAAGTAAGTACTTTGAAAAGCCTACTTCTGACAGCAGTCAACTGATTTTACAGCAATTATGCAATATTAAATGTTATGATTGGTATCAGATGAAATGTAATGGTGTGTAGTATTCTGTAAAAGTTTTCAGATGTATGAATTGAGAATTCGAAATCAGCACACTGCAGTCACAGAGAAAATACGGGAAGTAGTATTAAAAAAAAGACAAACATATGTTTTAGAAAATTGAATTGATGAATCCACTCTGTGACCGTTCAGAGGGGTTAGATGGCAGCTGCTAAGGAGAATTTTAACCCTAGGTCTATGGGACAAAAAAATCATGCTGCGAAAAATTGGCCATTAAGAGGGGTGGCCGCTTTGTAAAAGTGACCGCTCGGAGAGGTTTTACTGTAACTGATCAACTAAAGAAAACAAGCCATTAAGCATTAATTTTAATTGAATTTAGGTGAAATCTCTACACAAAATTTTCAAAATAAGATGAAAAGTAAAGGACTAAAACGGAGATGTAACGTGAGTCACGAAACTATGTAACGTGAGTCACACTCAAAATATTGATTAACTTAATTGGTGACTGCAGAATGAACTTTTTTTTCGTATATATCATAACTTAGAAACATATTTTGTGCCATGAAAAGCAGTTTTTAAATTTCATTATTCTGAGAGAGCAGGAATCTTAGGTTTTTAATTATCCAAAAAACTTGAGTTCCTTTTTTTTTTGTAACGTGAGTCACGATGTTAAATTAAGGTTCAAACACCATCTATTTCTGTTGAAATTTAAAATGCTGACATCCACATGTTCTCACTGCATACCAGATGACTGTCAACAGCTTTATTTAAATCAAACATGGTATTTCTTTAATATATATAACATTTAACTTTGCAAAATCACGTCAAATTGTAACGTGAGTCACGTGGAATTGCCCTATAGCATTCTGCCCTAGTTTTTGTTTCTGAAAAAACATAGAACGGTTTTGGTTTTTACGTTAGGAAATTTTCAATTTCCCCCTTAAATTTTTGCCTGTTTAAAAAACAAACGTCTGTGGCCCTAGAAAAAAACATTCAGGGTTTTGGGCTCAGGGGACATTTAGCAGTGATCCCTTACGTGATGTTTTCCTTTTTATTTCAATTCAAATATAATGGCTTATGAATTTCTTGATAGTTTTGTTTTCCTTACATTTTTTACCTTAGAAAGATTTAAAACACTTGGTGTCGCTTCCTTACAATATGCTAAATCAGTGTTTCCCAACCTTTTTAATCAGGGGGGGGGGGGCAATTCAATTTTTTCCGGGACCTCATCGCCCCCGTTCAAGACGCTGACTGACACCTATCGCCCCCCCCCCCCTTCTTTCTCTGAAAAACCATAAGTTGGAGCGAGTAAACATTGATATTATTAAAAATATAAGACAACTTCAATTTGCAGTAAAATGTATTCAATAAAACAATTGTAACCAATCACTTTTAAACTAAAAATCTTTTTTAAAAAAATTGAATACCTTTATTTTTTTTTTCTTTCACAGAGCAAACTGATAAGAAAGGTAACATTTAACTAAGACCCTTGACATACTTTTCAAAAAACAGAAGGATATTTTTTAAGAAATTATTTTCTTTTCTACACCGGAATCTGGGGAAATGAAATCACTGACACAAAAAATTTGAAGGAAAATAAATTAAAAATCTGAAAATTCATAAAACTGACAATGAATGATTTTCTTAGGTTCAGCCGAGGTGCAAGGAGGAAACTTTTGAACTTCAATTTGTCTTTTTCTTTACTTCTGATTAATTGTCTGAACTCTGAACAAGCGGTTTCGTACATTTACAATTTAGATTTTCGCTACACTTTTGTTACTACTGTTTTTTCTTCTAAATCTCCATCGCCCCTTTGAGGAGCTAAATCGCTCCTTTGGAGGCAATCGCCTCCAGGTTGGGAACCACTGTTCTTAATCTTTGTCTTTCTCTCTATTTTCATTTTTC
>JAXGGA010019737.1:0-19512 GCA_038373865.1 Uloborus plumipes
GAAAAAAAGCGTGAAATCACAAAATGAACTATATATCTGAAAAAACAATGAAATGCAGAAAAGTATGAAAACTAATCAAATACGGAAAAAATATAAAAAACAAATTTAAATACATTAAATAAATAGTAATTCGCTCATTAATTCTTGCAATACTTTTTAAGGTTACTTTTTTGCAACTTTGAAACCTTTTCTGTGTTCCTGTACCACTTGAAGAAGACACTGTCTTTGTTTTTCGTCGTTAGTGATAGTCTTTTAACAAATGCTTCAATAAGGGCCATGCCACGCTCCGTATTGTCGTCTACAATCCTCAGTTTCTTTGGTAGTATAAAGCCTTGTTGGTAGCTATCTTAAAGATTCGAATGCTCAGGATCAAACAGCTGATATATTTTGAGTTTCTTCTTTAAATGAATAAGGAAGCTAAAAATATTCCAAATCATTTCTTAGTGCTTGCACAAAAGGGGTTGCTGGGAACCCAGCTCTTAAGATATTCTTTCCCATTAACGATAAGAATGTGAAAGAAATCACATTCATATGTTACGAATACCTTTTTTTTGTCCAGCTGCAAATTTGAACTGGTTGGAAAATATCCATAACTTGAAGCCATAAAGAATCTTTAACACAGATATAACACGAGGAACCACTCCTGGGACACGAAAACATACACCAAGAGAAGGTGCTCTGCTCAAGAAAATCGCACTAAGCTCTAGTATCTTCCTTGGACACTTCTTTTACATGGGTCATCAGAAGTTAACTTTGCGCAACTTCCATTACTAGTTGCACGTTGCTCTGAATGTGCTACCAACTCCTCAACCTCATCGTTCCTCACTCCAGGTTTAAAATTAGAATGTTTTATTCTGGACTATGATTGCTAAAAGCGCTTAAAAAGCAGTATTGTAGATCCAATGGCAGTGGATGGTTCCACGCAATTGCGTGAACATCGCATCTGACATTGAACGCAATCAAATACCCCAATTCTACCTATTTCTTGGTTAATCGGTTAAAATACAGAGAGACCAAGAGTGGAATAGATTTCGGTTGTAATACCACAGAAAACACAATGTCTAAAATATAATGGCGGAAAGCACAATATAAACGTTGCTTCCCTAGTTTTTTTTCCCAAATTCAAACATGCTCCAACTTTAGTACCTGCAATGCATGTCATATTGAAACACATACCACGTACGAGCTCAGTAAGTTCCCATTTATCTAACTGGTTATCGTATAGCAGCATTTTCCGTAGCAATTCCAATGCCTGACTAACTTACTAGAACCCAGAAGTAAATCATCAATGCTTGTGGTACTGATACTAATACTGGTATGAAACCCGCCGATCATCCTTCATTTTCCCAATATATTTTGCATAAGTGTTTCGTTCCAGTGAACTATCAAAGGAAGTCCTAGATTTAAACGACTTTTGTAAGTTAACGGCCAATTCAGAGCGAATAGTTTGCATTTACCGTTTTATAGACGTTGTCAAATCCTCCCCATTTTGACCCATACTTTGTACTGCAGCAATTATCAAAGTGGCTTTCTGTCACTTATACTGGACCCCTGTCTAGACTGGATGCTAGGTGTTTTAGCCAAATAAACTCATACACCTCAAACAACCGAAAAGAAAACAGAAACCATAGCCCGAGCTTGCAGCTGCATTTTCTAACCAAACTCAGGTCAGAGATAATGCAGCTATGGAGCGGGGAGGGGGGGGGGTAATCGTTACAACTCACTTTAAGCTATTATTTTATTGACTAATTACTTAGTAGAGTAAACTAACGTTTTAAGTTATTCCATTTTATATGAAGAATAATATTATTTCGGGTAATGAAGCTATATACTCCAACTCTCGAAATTGCTAATTTTCAACAGAATTCGATCGCGTTGAGCGACCTCTAAATATTATTCAATTGAGCTAAAATTTTACATACATCACATTCATGAATAGTGTAAAAAAACTGGGGGGTAAGATCAGAGAAATTCAAAAAAAAATTTTTTTTGAATCACCCTAATATACATAACAACTTGCAGATCAAATTTCCAATTTTTTGAAAAATATCGTTGGATTCAGTTTTCATTTTTCTAGAATTTTAAAATAAGAATTAGATTCACTACTTCTGTGCCGTATTTTAATCACCGCACCAGGATTGACGTATAATAAGCACTGAAACACTTCAAATCCCACTACCCGAGGAAGAATTGTAGCATATATTTTTAGAGTAGTGAACTCTCACTTATACACCGGCTCATTTATGCGTCTTTTTCACTTATACGACGATATTGAATGGTCCCAGCACATTCCATAGGAAAATAATGATAGTACCATTCGTTTATGCGTTGCTGGAAAGATAAATATTTCACTTATGCGCCGAATTTTTCGTAAAATGTCAAAAATATAATTTATTTTCTTTAAAAACTAAGCATTTTTCTTCACTTTTCTCTTTAATCTTTCACCTTTTTTTTTTTTGCTTACGGAAGGCATTTTTTCCGCATGAACTAGAATTCGGAGAGAGACAATTATCTATTATGGATCGTTTTAAAGGGAAAATTTTGTAATTAGGTATGCTACAATTTTTGTTCTCTCATTATCATTGCAGTTACGTAACAGTAATTTCCTAACTGTAGTAATATGTCCCTTTTCCGTAGAAACATTCTTATTCGTTCTCTCATTAGAGCCTATGTTGGGTTTTTGTACTTTAAATAGGATTTTTCATTTACAAGTCTCTTACTTATGCGCCTTTTCTGTTGGTCCCTTGGGCCGGCGCATAAGTGAGAGTTCAGTCTTTATAAGAATCATTTTTTTTCTTCTTATTAAAATATAAATAGAACATAAAAGTTATACATGTACAGCTAAATTTTAATGTAAAAAAATAAACTCAAAAAACAGGAATCTTTTTTTTTTCAATACCTAGCTTTGTGCTAAAAATTTAGATTACAATGCTAGAAAAAAGAAATAATATAAACCTATTTTCTAAGCTCTAACTCTCCCTCATTTGTTTTTCAAAAAAACTAAATAATAAAAGTCTCCCTTAACACTCCATTTTATCAATGAGACTTCTCTTAGCAATAAAACACTCTTGTAGCTTTTGTTTATTAAAACTGGCTATTTTAAAGTGTCGGAACTATATGGTTACAGAATTAGGTTCTATAACCACATTAATACGGGTAGCAAGAACTTAGAACGCGATGTCAAACTCTATTTCATGAAAAACTAACAACAATGGCAAAGTGTAAGTGTCACATTACATTTCTCGTAAAAATGTTTCCGTTTTTGATCTCTTTTAGATAAATAGAGTACTTTTTGAAAATATCCAGTCAAAATTTTTCAATGTTTAAACCGTTTACTAAAAAACACCTACACGCAAAAAAATAAGAAGCATAAGACACATTTCGAAATCAGAATAAAAATGGTAATAATTCTCAAAAAGAAGTACATTATCAAGCTAAGTTTAAGAGCGCGAAGTTTGCTAATTACTACGATTTTGGCAAGGGTATTTTTTTTTCCAAATCATCTTTGAGATAAATCTTGACAGCAAAAGAGTTTGCTGCAAAAGTCTTATTACACTGTAGGAATTTTTGTGTAGTTTTGTCTTTTTAATTTTATTTTAATGGTTGAGAAAATCCTTACCTGAAGGATATTTAATACTTGCATTGATTTCATTTAATGTTGAATGTTTATTCTTCGTTTAACACAAAGTTTTTTTTTTTATCCAAATCAAGAGCACCTCTTTATGCGTGTTCTGTGATGCTTCTTGGGTAATTAGTTTAAATAGGATGAGAATCATCTTTTCAATCTTCATTTTAAGATTTCTTTTTTGTTTTTGTTCCTTTTACAGACCGTTGAATAAAAGTCGAGAAAGACAACTGAGTGAAATTTTAAAATAGTTACCAGGAGCACCGTATTACTAAAACCCTGAATTCTGTACCTCAGAACCAGACTAACGTAAGTCCATTTTCGTCATTTTTCGGTAGAGGGGAAAAACGATGTATTCAACAATCGTTTTTCCCCTCTACTGAAAAATGACGAAAATGGACTTACGTTAGTCTGGTTCTGAGGTACAGAATTAGTGAATAGGGTAAGTTCTCCAGTAGTCGGCCACAATGACATAAAACTCCTCATTAATAGTACATTTTAATTCAAAATCGGATATGACGCATTCACACATTCATGTACTTATCCTCAATCATCAACCAGCGGCAGTTAAGTTTTGGGTACTTTTTTTTGAATTAGTAATGAGTCATTCCATTTTGAATGGTATACCCGTCATCCAAGATTGCGATTCTGCTTATTTTTCAGTTAAGATGTTTCTGTGGACGACTACTGGAGCATTTACTAGTGTTGACAACAGCTTGGATTTTAACATATTTTTTTTTTAAATTTCTGAAACAAGTAGGTGATTCACTATCAGAACGGTTCATTCAAAAGTTTTACCTTGTTTATGTTGCTGTATTGATAACTGAAAGTTCTAGGTTAGCCAAGACCAACAAAAGATCTCTTAAATGGCCGACTACTGGTGCTTTTATGTAGTATTTGTAACAATGTTTATATCCGACAGTTCAAATGAAGCGTGCAGCGATTCTTTTAATGTATACACATAGTTCGTTCTAATTTTTCTAGATAAAAGTTTTACCCTTTAAACATGTTTAAGGAATGTAATACAACAAAATACTGTTTATGAGTATTAAAATGAAAAAAAGAATTTTTCGAAAAACTTTAAATGGGTGATTCTACAAAAATGGGCAAATTTGTGTTCCATACTGATTGCTCTTTTTGTTTTTAATTTAATAAAAAACTATTTTGGAAATATTCTTCTGCGTCTTTTGTTCTATAATTCTGATTATCAACAAAGTCAATAATTAATTATTATTACTTTAAAAATAAAATATTACATTGAAATGTCATCCACATGCCCTGTCCAATAGGTGCAATTTTCACAATCAATGGAATATAGATTTAAAAAAAATAAGTGATTTTTTTCTCAAGAGTTTTTTATTTATAAATTTGTGCAAGATGTAAATCACAAAAAAGTAAAATAATGTGAAAATAATATCTCGAAAAGTTAATCTAAATTTTGTCCCAGCGATTATCCGTCATCCACATGTCTGAAAAGTATAGATATTTTTCTCTGAAATGTTTATTTCAAAATCTGGCAACACGTCTTAAAATAAAGCATGGAACTTTGTTATTCCAGGCTGAAGATTAATTTTGCTGTTCTGCAATTACTTTTTTATAAAAAGCAAGCTAAACTCAACTTTCAAGGCAAGTGTTTTTCATCTTTGTCATTAACATGCCCCACAGAATGCATCTAAAATGTACATGTAAAAAAAAAATTGATAATGAATAGCCCTAAGGCTTACATTTGGGGGTTCTAATTCGAAGCTAAGCCGAAAAATATTCAGATATGACTTTTTGAGAACACAATTAGGGGAGACTGGGGACGGTTGTGACGCGGGGCGGTTGTGACAGTCGTCATATTAGCTAAACCATAATTAATACCTATTTGAAGCAAAGAGATAGAGTATCAGCATGTTTGTCTGAATGTGTGTCAAAGCATTGCGGTAGCCATCGAGCGACATTAACGCTAGCAGAGGGGTTGGTTACTTTTTAACAGTCAAAAGTAAGTTTTTTTGTTCGATGTATTTTAGTAATTCAAGTTGAATGGGTACAGATAGAGAAATGAAAGTTTTCTCCCCGTTAGTAGTGAACCTTAATAGTGAAATAGCAATGATTACTTTTTATGTAGGCTATTTTGTATTGCCATGGCGATTGCTGTTTTCAAAAGTAGTGGGTTGGGGTCGGTTGTGACAAATTGCGTGGGGACGGTTCTTACACGAGTAAAACATGTTTTTATCATATTTGATGCCCATAATAAGCTTGGCGAAGACAGAAATAGGGCAGTGTGACTTAATAAAATATAAAGAAGCTTATAAAGAAGTGAAACTTTTTTTTTCTTTCGAACAGCTTTGGAAATGCAACGTTAATCGTAAGTCTTTGCTACGAAACATTCATTCGTAAACGCGATGGAGCCGGCCGGCGCTGTCACAATGAAAACAACGTGTGCATAGGTTATATTGCTCATAATAAAGTGCCTTTGAGCTTACATATACACTGAAAGCAGATATGAGAGTAAAATGGCCACTGAGAAATGGTTCCGTTCATTTATGAATAGAAATGTTTCACGTCCTTTCGTGTAGTTCATGCAACTAGCCTTTAAAGAGTAACAAGCTTCAATAAAACAAATAAATGTGGAATCTTTCTTTGATACTTGAGAATTTTTATGAACATATACGGTTATGACTCATAGGATGTGCATAATGTTGCCAAAACAGACGTTACGAAATTCCAAAAACCTGATATTTTTGTAAGACTTGGGATAAGGCTACTTCAACTGAACGAGACACATTGTTAAATGTTAAACTTTCCCAGATAAAGATTATGTTGAATTACGTTTAATATTACTTGAAATTAAAAGTGATTTAGACTGTTTTGCTGTATTTTTGAACTTGTCACAACCGACCCCAAGCACTGTCACAACCGCCCCTGGGGTGGGGTCGGTTGTGACATTTTTTCCTTTTTTGTTTAATTTGGTCCTGTGAGTTAACTATTGTACTTAAGGAGAAAACTTTAGTTTTTATAAGCAGGCAAATAAACACTTTAACATAAAAACAACTTTAAACCAGCTCACAGGCATTGCTAAGGGATCTATGGGGGAGCAAATGAAAATTGTCACAACCGTACCCAGTCTCCCCTACTTATGTTTTGTCATTATTTGTGTTTTGTCACTATAAAATTATCTGCATTATACTGTAAAAACATTTATTTTTTTACAGTGTATAACATATGTTACGGCCAAAGCCCGAAGTCTGGCCAGTTCGCGAATTGGCCGGCCACTTCGCACATTGGCCAGGTCGATTGGCCAATGTTCGATGTACTGGAAATGAATTGCGTTTATGCGACTTTGGCCGGCCACTTCCCGAAGTGGCCGGAACTCCCTGGCCAATCTTCGATGTGCTGAAATAAGACTTAAATAGTTCTTTTGTTGGTTATTTTATTTGTTTTCTCTAAGGGAGAGGAAATTTTCATAATAGACCGGGAGTTTTCTGGTACTGTGAGATCCTTACTTACTAAAACTTCTTCCTTCAGACTACAGCCTAATTAGGGCCACCGTCAGGAGCGGATCCGGAAATTTTATAAAGGAGGACAAGTTTCAGTTGCAAGTACAGTAACCCTCGTTAAAACGCTCACTTGGAAATATCGTGCTTTTTCTTTGGCTCGCGAAAAAAATGAATTAAAAAAAAAAAAAAAATGAAAAAATCGCTTCACATACGACACCTTCGAAAAGAAAAGTGATATTTCTCAGAAAAAATACATTATTTTTTAATCAAAGAAAAAAAATAGTATGTTTCCCTTACATATGAATTCGTTGCAGTTTAAGTCGCAATTTTCTATTCGTATTGCGTTTAAAACAATAAATATTTATCATATATATAACCAAATTTTAGAGAACATTGGGTAAACAAATTTTCTTCTGTGCCCACAGTGTGAAAATCGTCCTCATATGATAATGTACTAATATTTTTCTTGGTACACATGTCAGTTATTTGTACGTTAATTAAATCGTTATTTTTATGGCCTCGGTTATATCGTGCTTTCGGATATATCGCGCATTTTTCTGTTCCCCCAACGAGAGCCATATTACGAGGGATTAGTGTTTTTTACCTTATAAAAGTATCAGTTAAGCGGAAGAAAAACGCAGCATGTAAAATTTAAAGCCTCTACAAAACCACATACACTACTGCACAGCAAGTAATATTTTTATAATATTCAACTAAATTAATTACAACTTTATCCTGATAAAAATTTACTGTTAGAAGAACTATAAATATGAAATTTACTAATTGTCAACATGCAACGAATATTGGAATTATAAAATTCTTCAAGCAAATAAAATTTAATATTTTTTGCTCATTATTAATACATGTATAAAATATTTGATTCATTGAAAGAAAGATTGATAATGACTGCGCTACTGATATTTTTTTTTATCACAGGGGGGGGGGGAGGGGTCAGCTGACCCTTTAACTAACCCCTGAATCCGCTCCTGGCCAACCGTACCTCCTTGGCCTTCGTTCCAAAAGACGATACTATACTGTAAAAAATAAGTCTTGATTTTAGAGTTACAGCTAATTTTATGGTAATTTTACAGTAAGAAACTCTAAAATTGCTAGTTTTAGTTTATTACTGTGAATTTCACAGTTTTAAACTGGGAACTCCGCTGCTAGTATTACACTGTTGTGTTTACAGTATAATACAGTTAATTTTATGGTAATAAATAGTAAAATTGATAATTTTACACAATTTTACAGTTTATTAACATGCATTTTACAGTTTTAAACTGGAACTTCTGCTGCCAGTGTTATAATGTTTTTTCAGTATAATACAGCTAAATTTTACGGCAATAAACTGTAAAACTGCTAAGTTTACAGTAAGAAACTAAAATTGCTAATTTTACAGTTTATTTCTGTGCATTTTACAGTTTTAAATTGGAATCTTGGCTGCTAGCATTATCTCTATTAAAAAAAATAAGCTCAAAGATATTGTGAAAGGATGTTTGTGGCCAATATAAAACTGTAAAAACAACAGTTTAGTTTTTGCAGTGTGCATTCAGTATTATACTGTAAAAACAATATTTTATTTTTTGTAGTGCAGGCACCTAAGAGGGGCGGATTCGACGAAAAACTCCTCTGCGGCAGCTATAATGTGATTATCATTAGCATTACGGTATACAAACGCACAACGTTTTCTCATGACGCTTTTCTTCTTACTTTGGCCGATCGCGCCTGGCCACTTCGCAAACTGGCTGGCCAAACCCCGAAATCAAGGAAAGATCGGACATTGGCCGATCATTTTGAGGCGATATTGGCCACTCCGCGAAGTGACCGGCCAATTCGCGAAGTGGCCAACTTCGGGCTTTGGCCGTAACATACACTAGGTGGCCAAAAGTATCCGGACACTTTCAAAAATTCACATTTTTACATATAGCTCGAGAAATAAGTGATCAATTGTTCTTTAACTTTAGTCATACAAAATATAGGCTTCACCGAACATTTCCAAGTTGAAATTAAATTACCCTTGCATTTGGGGGACGACAAGAAGGGGGTTGAAAGAAAAACCGTTTTTTGACCATAACTCTTCGAAAATAGCTCGGAATAAGCTATCAATTTCAGTAATTAATAAGCATACTATGTATAATTACTGTACAAATTTTTATGAACGTACCACTCTTACTTCTGAAGATATGAAACATTTTTGAAAAAACGGCAATTTTATTTGAAGGGTTTTTGCTCATAACACGCAGAGTTTTTGATCAAACCTTATCACAACTTCAGGAAAGATGACAAAATACAAGAGAAAGAACATACTAAAACCGTAAATAAAAATATTAAAAATTCGATGAGATATGAATGTTAAAAGAAAATAATTTTTCACGGCGCATGCGCGAACGACAGAAATTTATAACTACAAAAATATTATAGCCTGATTTATACTGCATCTTATAAAAAAAGTTCCAGTTGAATATCATGAAAAATGAAAAAGATATCAGCGATCTAGTGAGCTGTATTTCATTCATTCCCAGACAATACATAAATAGTGAGGGTCTGTCCACAAAGAGCTATTTTTAAATTAAAGGTTATTGCGTCGTCTTTCAAAACCAACGTTTCAGAGGGTGTCCGGATACTTTTGGAAACGTACGTATAAGGTCTTTTTGGCCGAACAGACGAAATGTGACTTCTATGCCGAATATAAATTTTCAAACTGTATACAATTTAACATTGAAAAAAAATGATCGATTGTCACCACATTATTTGTGGACAACCCCTCACTATTTATGTATTGTCTGTGAATGAATGAAATACAGCTCACTAGATCGCTGATATCTTTTTCATTTTTCATGATATTCAACTGGAATTTTTTTTATAAGATGCAGTATAAATCAGGCTACAATATTTTTGTAGTTATAAATTTCTGTCGTTCGCGCATGCGCCGTGAAAAATTATTTCCTTTTAACGTTCATATCTCATCGAATTTTTAATATTTTTATTTACCGCTTTAGTATGTTCTTTCTCTTGTATTTTGTCATCTTTCCTGAAGTTGTGATAAGGTTTGATCAAAAACTCTGCGTGTTATGAGCAAAAACCCTTCAAATAAAATTGCCGTTTTTTCAAAAATGTTTCATATCTTCAGAAGTAAGAGTGGTACGTTCATAAAAATTTGTACAGTAATTATACATAGTATGATAATTAATTACTGAAATTGAAAGCTTATTCCGAGCTATTTTCGAAGAGTTATGGTCAAAAAGCGGTTTTTCTTTCAACCCCCTTCTTGTCGTCCCCCAAATGCAAGGGTAATTTAATTTCAACTTGGAAATGTTCGGTGAAGTCTATATTTTGAATGACTAAAGTTAAAGAACAATTGATCACTTATTTCTCGAGCTATATGTAAGAATGTGAATTTTTGAAAGTGTCCGGATACTTTTGGCCACCTAGTGTATATATAAAGCAATTTTTGTGTCTGTTCTTAAGAATATACTACATGCAGCTAAGTATTATATCTAAAGTGACATCTGCCTTAGGATTTACAGAGAATGCGGAGATATGATGAAAATACGCAAAACCTACCATGAAATAAAATTGAAAATTGACTTTCCCTCAAGTCATCGTGTTTGTGTCTACTGTAAGGATAATGTTGAATAAAATTACGAAATAAAGTGCTGTTATGTAAAGTTAGAGCAAGAGACAATTTTAATTTTCTTTTCATGTAATTTAATTATGGCAAAATCAGGTGATAATTTACACCGTTGAGCACAGGGCAACGAAATACATTTCCTCAAGTAACTCATTTTATTTCATTTATTAAAAGATATTTATTGTTCTTCCAAGCTCGCTTAGAAATTGTTGCTTGAACTGTAAATGTTTGTGACGCATAACTGTTTTTTAGAAGCTTCATTTTAATTTACACAAGCAGGCCACTTTTGTACATTAAAACAACTGTCAAAGACGATTAAATCTTGGGACTCTATAGTCTATATTGAGAGCGGAGATATTTTTAAAGATCTGTTAAATGGCTGTAGCAAAAGAAAAAATCTGGTATGGACCCCACACTACTTCCTTTTACGTGTAAATTTCTTAGTAGTTGCCTTAAGTGTTAAAAAAAGTGCTTGGAGTGAGCAAGGTAACAATTCAAATATTTACTCCCCTAATCTACCACGAAACAATGCAAAAAATATTTTACAATGGTTATTTTTCTAAATATTGCTGATTTTAATATCATTTAGTGAATTTTTCGCAAAATATCGCCAATAGCGCCAAGTTGAACCCAAATTCAAAAAATAATTTTTTCGCCAAATTTGTCGCCAACTTGGCGATATGTCGCCAAGTTGGCGTCAAACACTTGGCGACCAAAAGCTTGGCGACATGTCGCCAAGTGGTGGCGCCAATTCATATCTTTTGAGTCTGTATTGAAATTAACATTGATTTTCCCCAAAAAAGGGGTAAAAGACCCCTTTAGGAACATTCGAATGCAATCACAAGGGGAGGTGCACAACTAGATCCCCCTCAGAGCCTACATACCAAGCTAGAAGTGTCTACGGCATATAGTTTTTGAGTTATGCGAGCCACATACGCACATACATCCGCACATACATCCGCACATACGTACATACAGACGTCACGAGAAAACTCGTCGTAATTTACTCGGGGGTGGTCGAAATTGATTTTTCGGCTGTTTGTATATTGTTAGGTACTTATGCACGTGCTGACAGGTCGAAAAAACTACGCGACATTCACTCAGGGGTGAGCAAAGTCAAAATTTAGACCGAAATTTGAGTGAAATTTTTTTCGTGATCACAATACTTCCTTTACTACGTAAAAGGAAGTAAAAACCCTGCTCAGATAGGATTTTGGATTTTATATAGCTCAATGCATTAAATACAACGATTCCTATTTTTTTTTCAAATTCCCATCAGCCTATCAAGTGCTAGAATTTCTGTACGGCACTTTAGTATATCTTCATTTCTGAACTGCAAAAATAAATTGTTGTTTTTACAGTATAATACTGAAAGCAGTTTGAAACTGTAAAAGGCGCAAAAAACTAAAACTAGCAATTTTAGTTACTGTAAAAATAGCAATTTTACAGTTTATTGCTATAAAACTAACTGTATTATACTATAAAAGTAACAGTTAAATACTGGCAGCAAAGGCTGAGATTTAAAACTTGAATGTACAGTAATAAATTGTAAAACTAGCAATTTTAGTTTACTGCTTTAAAATTAGCTCTATCATACTGTAAAAACAACATTTACTTATACAATGATATTGATATGTTGGACACTTCGCGGAACCCCTCGTCACTTCCTGTGGCACTTCAGGGTGCCGCGACACCCTTTTTGGGAACCTCTGCATTAGCATAACTGAAGGAAATAATCGCTTTGCTAGAGCCGTAGTTTGAAGAAAATCATCATGGAAGTGGACGTGTTCGAAGTGAAATCCTCATGCGCATTTTTTAGAGTTTCGATGTGTCCTGTTTTCAGTACGAGGAAATAAGTCGCTTTATTACGCACGAAATGTTTATTATTATTAAAAAAGGCTCTAAAATAAAATCTACTGCTTTGAATGACTTGATATTTCACCATATTACTCGTGAGATGGGGATTTATTTGGCAAATGAAAAAATACTTCCAAAATGTTCCAATAGATGGAGCTGTCCGGGAAATTTAAGTGGTAAAAGCCCGCTAAAGAGATTCGTTAAATACGGAAGCGTTGTTTGCCAAAAAGATTCTAAGCAACTACGAGCAATTTGTCATTGTTTATAACGGGAATTGATTGTGATAAGTTAAAAAAAAATATATTTATGGAAGATTTTTCTTATGGATGAGTAACATATATATATCGCACATCTAATGCTAAAAATATTCGTTCGATTGCAATTTATAGAGAATATGTTAAATGCATTCACGCAGTTTTGGCGTCTAGTTTTCATTAAACAGTTTTTCTTTTACGCATTATTCCTGGCTTTGCATCTTCTTACGAACTAGAAACTATCAATTGAAGATTTACGTATTTTAAAACTCTCCTCCTCAATATATTGATTAAATCTTTCCGCACAATGTACTGATTATTTTCTTCCTAATTACCGAGAGAATAATTATCAATTCGTTGATTGTTCCAAAGGCGGAGGGGTCTCATCAAATCTCTGTTATTAATTGCTAATTAAATATTTAATTTTTATTGCCTTTCTTTTGATAAGTTATCGCATGGTATCTCATAATTACAGGTAAGAGCACTTTGAAATGCATACTGCAATTAAAGATCGCTTGAGAAGGGAAGAAAAAAATAAGGAAGTTAAAACTCTCGCAGCGTTAAACATAATGATCAGTGTTGCACAATTAAAAGCTTAGACATCTTTTACTTGAGAAATGTTAAAGCCCAGGAAGAGGGTCAATTTAATTAATTTGTGTTTGTTTTTGGGTAGAAAGTAATTGTAATACTTTTATATGAAACAGATTCGCACTATATAAAATTAAATGGAGCTTACAAATAATGTGAATCTATCGCAGTTTAGATGTTCAATTAACAACTGATGTTTTGCGTTCAATTACCTCAGCGTTTGGCAAATATAGGGGGAAGGTTGGATTAAAAATCAATTATTTTCTTGTTTAAATTTGTGAATTAAATTTTAAATGCTCTTTTTTTTAACAAGTTATAGCATGAACTCTCATAACTACAGGTAAAGTATTTTGAAAGCATGAAGAAAGCAAAGATCTCTTTTTAGGGCAAGCATATTGAAGCATACAAAAACTCTTTTCTCGGCTCACTTTTCATCCTAAAGATCATACTTCGTTGCATTAAAAAAGGAGCTCCTTGCAACCCCGAAACACGTGTCTGCAAAGTTTTTGCTCTAAAACGTTGATTATTTCTATTTAAGTCACATCCTCATCAATATAAATGCAGAATAATCTTTTGACTCTTTAACTTTTTTTGTTTCTATTGATTATTTTCATAGCTTTTTCAAAAATTTCCTCATCTAGAAACCTGTTTATCTCGATTTTTTTTCTTTACTGCAAAATTCGAGGTAGACAGACTTGACTGAATACATGATTGTCGTAAAATAAAGAAAGATAAAATTTCCCCAGAATTGAACTACAGTCAAGAAATCACGACAGCAATGACAAGTTTCAGGATAAAGCATTTTAAGGGAATAAAGATGATCCCCGATGGTTTCAAGACATATCTGTACCTCAGAACCAGACTAACGTAAGTCCATTTTCGTCATTTTTCAGTAGAGGGGAAAAACGATGTATTCGACAATCGTTTTTCCCCACTACCGAAAAATGACGAAAATGGACTTACGTTAGTCTGGTTCTGAGGTACAGATATATGTATTGCAAACTCCTCCCAAAGACCCATCTGGATCCTAAACACCTCTTTTGTTGCCCTTAACCCATTGCTGGTGTCCTTTTTAAAATTGACAATAACTGTAGCTTGGATAATCTACTTTGAGAGGTCCATTGGCACACTAAAAATACATGCTGCTTTTACAGTATAATACAGTTAATTTTGTGATAATCTATATATATAAAATCAAAGTTTAATGACGTCATGGGTTGTGGGTCAAACGCTCTCCTGGAAAATTTACGCAACGTACGATTATGAGAATTGGTACAAAATTACTTCGCATACTGATAATGTGCACTTCGTAGCTGCATTTTTTAAATTCGCCCCAGATTTTTTTAAATTTAATTAAAACTATATTATTCACAGCATATTCCTCCATTTTTTGTACTATTTGTAACATTACTTACGAATGGCAACAGTCTTAAGAGTCAAATCTTAACAACAAGATATATTCTAGTGATATTATTATTCAATTGCATTATTATTGCATTATTAGTTTGGTTATCATGAGTGCTGATGTTTAATTTTCTTTTAATAAATGTAGTGTTTTTAATGTTATTTCTGAATATTCCTTATGGTATTTTTATGAAAACATAACATGGCGCAGTCGGAAGTTTGAACAGCTTCAAAGAAACAGAAAAACGTGGAATATTATCGACCGCCGATTGGTCTCAGTTTAGAGGGAAATGTGGCAAATAATTGGCGAAAATTTTAAAATATGGTTTGCATTTGTATAACGCGGCGTATGGAAATTACGAAAAGACATATGAAGTAAAAGTAGCCATGCTGCTAAATGCTGTTGTTGAAGAAGTTATAGTGGCTTTTATTACCTTTGATTTGTCTGATGACAACAGAAATGATTATGAAAAAGTTATTAAGGCATTTGAAATGTGTTACATACTCCAAAAAAGTATTTTTTTTTAATTGAAGTACGTGTACGTTGGTTAGTTTACATGCTTCACCTGCGAAAATGCCCTGCTCTTTCTCAGGCTCCAATGTGGGAACGCTATTGGTTTGCGAGAGCTGCCCTAAGTATACACATTTTCTGTTTTCACTTTTTCTTTTGTTCTTTGTTTTCTGTGACTACAGTTGTCTTTTTTACTTGCCATTGGAAATATAAAAAAAACATTGTTTAGTTTTCAAAGAAAGGAAATTTTAATAATATTTTAGCTCTATTTTATTCATTTCTTCAAATGATTTCTTACTTTTTTAACTTCCCTGAAACTTATTTTGGTTTTTGGGCAGTAAATAATTCCTCTCTAAGATGTACACTTTGCATATGCCGTTTTTCTAATAGGTTTCTTTTTACAAATTTATTAATTTACTTCTCGAAATTACTGTTTCATTTGAATAACATATGTACAATATTTTATTCAAATTGTATTACCTCTTTTATTTGAATAACAAGAAAACTTTTCGGTTAGGTAGCAAGAAAATATATCGCCAAGATAACCGACGTTCGTATAACTGAAAAGTACCTGACGAAGATCTCAGTTATTGAAATATTCTCAAAAGCATCACCGAGAAAATATACGGTTCTTAAGTATTAACTCCAACGCATCTACAGATTGGGCGGTTAAAAAAGATTTGACAGTTTATTCCACCCTATTTTTTAGGGTGTTAAATAACTGCGCTCGCGTAGAAACAACAACTGAAAAAGGAAAAAAAACGTCAAATCTGTTGTTGCGGTGGAGCTGCGGAGTTATTACGCAAGTACCACAAATACTTGACGTGCTTTTCCAGATATTGGTGCCACAGTGGTTCCAAAAATCCCGTTAAAATGAAAAAACTATCGCCAAATAAATAAATTTGACTATCTAAACCCATCAAAAGTTTTGATAGAACTCTCGCTCCAAAAGGCTGATTTTTTTTGCAATAAAAATGCAAGGAAGGATCAACAAAGTTTTTGAATTAAGAAATAAAAAAGTGTGAGCGTTTTTGAATTTTTTGTAAGATATTAAACATTGCCAAAATAAAAACAATGATGGTAAATTTTTTGCCTATTTGGCATGTTCGGCTTTATAATTATTTCTCTAAACGCTCCCAAAAAGTAAAAATAAATCCTAACTACTATTAAAAATAAATTATCAAGTAAATTAAAAAGGTCATTCGCGAAAACTAAAATTTCGTTTAAATCGAAAATAACTGAAAAAAAAAAGTCTCTGTTAAGCACGGTAAATCTCGCCAAGCGAGAACGTTTTCGTATTCGCAGCTGTAGAGCTTAAACATTCCAATTTTGCTAGGACAAGGCAAATATTTTTTTCTGACAAACTGTGGTAAATTTACGCTTGAGTTTCATATTGTACTTCCTGTGCTTCGTTTTTTAAACTCGTGCATTATGGATGCAGCGACAGCAGTAAAAAATTTTCCACGGGCTAAGCCGTGGCGGTTAACTCTAGTAAACTATAAAATTGTTAATTTTACAGTTTATGACTGTGCATTTTACAGTTTTAAACTGGAACCTCTACTAGCTGTATTATACCGTTAAAGCAACAGTTTATTTTTTTCAGTGCGTTGATAAGGCAGTGATTCACGTGATTTTGACAATATTTATTTTTTAACTCCGGTTTATTATTTATCTCTTTCTTTTTTTCTCCTTTGCACTTTGCCATACACGGCAACAACAACGACAAAAACGACAACAACCGGATTTCCCCATTGTGCAGTTCGAAAATTTAAACAATTACTTTCTGTCGTTTGAAAAAGATACTAAAAACAAGAAAAACCTTTGTGATGCATCCGCCATAAAACTTCATATGCAAATTAGAATCCTAAATTATTTTCACTGATAAATAAAAGTAACATAATTAGTTATTTCTTTCACAATAAATTAAAACCAAAGAAACTTTAATCGCGGCACTGCGACATTGTAAAAGGTCACTTCAAATAATTTGATTAGCCCAGACACGACTCGAAACATTTTACGCGGGAGTGAAAAACTAATCAATTTACACTTTTATATTTCCGTAATAAACACATTCAAGACGCGAATATTAATGGTTACTTTCATCCATTATTTTCTATGCGGTTAGGGAGCGAAATTAAAGGCGTTAATGCCGTTTTATTCACAGAATTCAAGGATCGATGGCTGCGTTATGGAACCAGTCGTTAAAGACGGGAAGAATACGACTACTAATTTCCCTAGCGTGCTACGATTTCAATAACAAAAGAATAGGCTGCGTTTAATATTCTGGGAAAGGTGTTTCTTTTAATATGACGGAATGCGGGAGTTGTTATTCTATTATGAAAGTAACGAATTCTACTTGTGTTTACAATGTTTCTTGTGTAAATTTGGAAGTAATGTTCGCCAGACCGTATAGGCAACTTTCAAAAATCTTCGAGATATGTATTTGGAATATGATTTCCATTATTGTTGAATTGTTTAATTCTAGGCTGAAGAGATAGAGCGAGAATTCCTTTTGATAATTTGTAATGATGGAATATCGAATGAGAGTATTGTATTAGGAAGTAACGTTAGGAGAGTTCATTGTAAAATTTTATAAAAGTTTAGGAATATCTCCTATTAAAAGAAAGACGATACTAAGTGTAATTGGAATTCTTTTAAAAATATTCTTATGCAGTTTCGAAGAAATGAATTTTAAAATGGAAGTAAGCCGAAACCCCTAGTATTTGACACTACATTATCAGTTAGTAAGATAGGTAATAATATAAAGAAAAATAAACTTACAACAGAAATTATAAAATTTCAGGAAAAGTTTAAACTATAAAATGACTTTACGTGCTAAAATTTGCAATGTTAACTTCGTAGTATATTCTTAGTTGATTGTTTGTTGCACTCTAAAAAAATACTGTTTGTTTTACAGTATAATACAGCTAATTTTATAGTAATAAACTGTAAAATTGCTAATTTTACAGTAATAAATTGCAATTGCTAATTTTATAGTTTATTACAGTGAATTTTACAGTTTTAAACTGGAACCTCTGCTGCCAGTGCTATACTGTTGTGTTTACAGTATAGTACAGCTAAATTTTACGGCAATAAACTGTAATATCTCTAACTTGGCAGTAAGAAACTGTAAAATTGCTAGTTTTACAGTTTATTACTATGCATTTTACAGTTTTAAATTGAAACCTCGGGTGTCAGTATTGTACTGTAGAAACAACAGTTCATTTTTTGTAGTGTAATTGCGTTTCTATTGTTCATTTATCTACTTATATTAAAAACTGAGTATTTTTCTAACTATCTTTCTTTCTAACTATCTTTCTAACTTTCTATGTCACGCTTCTTTCTCCTGAACGCCAATGACCTGAAAGTCGAACCAGGTACCGATAGATAGGTAATTTTTCAGGCTTCATTAGTTTCAATTGATATAATTATACGATTTTAATTAGCAAAGATATCAATTAATAAGTAGTCAAGTTTAAAGCGATTAAGCCTAATAAATGATTAAATATGAAATCCATTCTTGCATTGCAAAACGTGGTTGCCATTAAACAGTGATAAAAATGATAATGAGAATTTTGAATGAAGGCTTAACTAAATCAAACACGAAACTCATAAGCGGGCCACTTACGTAGAATTTTTATCGCTATCTACTTATATTAAAAACTGAGTATCTTTCTAACTATCTTTCTTTCTAACTATCTTTCTAACTATCTTTCTATCTTTCTATGTCACGCTTCTTTCTCCTGAACGCCAATGACCTGAAAGTCGAACCAGGTACCGATAGATAGGTAATTTTTCAGGCTTCATTAGTTTCAATTGATATAATTATACGATTTTAATTAGCAAAGATATCAATTAATAAGTAGTCAAGTTTAAAGCGATTAAGCCTAATAAATGATTAAATATGAAATCCATTCTTGCATTGCAAAACGTGGTTGCCATGAAACAGTGATAAAAATGATAATGAGAATTTTGAATGAAGGCTTAACTAAATCAAACACGAAACTCATAAGCGGGCCACTTACGTAGAATTTTTATCGCTAGCTACTGGTAATATTTTGAAACATTTATTTGTTGAAGAGCCATCTACTTATATTAAAAACTGAGTATCTATGTCTGCTTTTTTCCTTTGAGCGAGCTGAACTTACTGAAACTTTCCT
>JAXGGA010019738.1:0-19512 GCA_038373865.1 Uloborus plumipes
AAAAAGCAAAATAAAATGCGACCAATCCTGTCCAGCTACATTGACTCAGCCATCTTTTTATCATATTCATTTCTTTCTCTGCCCGCGGGCGGCCATCAATCCTACGATAAACACATCTGCTGTGCTATCTGGAGCATTTATCGCATACACGAGCGCAACCTCAGTCCTTTTAAACGCAAATCCGGATTCAAAGAGTTGAAGAAAAGTTTGCTATTCAAGTTTGGAATGAGAAGAGAAGGGGAAAAAAACTGGATAATTTAGTTTTTGTCATTCTGGCGCGCGGAAAGAATATTGCGAATTTGTTTTTATTTTGAGAGCTGTTTTCAAGGCATCTGGCAACAAGAAGCAGTCATTACCTTGTAAAGCGCAGACGATGTTTTGAAGTTCTCCAGAATTATTTTTGTTTGTTACTTGTTTGCTTTTCAAGTCAAAATAGTTTTGTTAAGCTTTAGAATTGTTGAAGTTTAAACACAGCAAAATGCATTTTGGAAAAATTCAATTGCCAGTGTTGATAGTATGTTACCTGTCGGTAAGTTATTTCTTCTTGTTTTGTTAATTTTTAATGCATTAAAACATGTTTCGAATTGTGGTTAACTACGGCTGTTGTCAAAAAAGATATAACTAGTTAATGAAAATAAAGTTAGTTTTGAATGGAAACATTGGTAAAATTATACAATGTAAAAATTGAGAAAAAATAGTAACGAAATTTTTTTTGATGAATTTGTTTCAAAGGAAGTTACAGACGCAAAATACAGTTTAAAATTACTAAAATCAAGTATTAAATAATACTACCTTTTTAACATGCTTCGGGGCAAAACCGATCTTTCCAAATAATAATAATAATAATAATAATAATAACTAGGTGACCCGTGCGGAATTCCGCAAAAAAAAAAAAAAAAAAAAACTCTAAACTTAAAATTTAATACGACAATTTTTATTGGCTTCATTTGCACAACATCGCCATCTACTGCCGTCGTTCTGACAACTTTTCAAAGAGATCAAAGACACGTTCACTTTTACAACTACTACAAAAGTGATACCCTGTATTAAAATCAAATACCCAAGGCTACTACTAAACTAAATACTAACGTTATCCCAAAACTACCATAGTATTTTGAAACAATAAAAGTTACAATTAAGGTTTACCGAGCTAAGCCTTGGCTTGAAATGTCGCATTTGAAATTGATTTGAACGTCAATTTTGTGCCCAAAAATTGAAGTTCGAATAAAAAACGAACCGACACTTTTTAGAGGGTGGGTCTAATTTTCGTCAATAGCCCGCGGGATAAGCTTCAAAATCATAAATTTTCTTGCAATTCGATAAAGAAATGAGCGAGTTTCGACCGGGTATAGGATTCGGCTTAGAGAAATAATATATGGAGATAAAACATTATTGAAATTACTGTTGTCATTTTTGCTCTTTATGTCATAACTAGCAAAAATACCCGGCGTTGCCTGGGCCAGTAAAAATATTGAGAAACAATTTATAATCGCTTTTTTTCCCCAAACTAAAAGAACTCAAAACGTACCGCTTTGACGATTTAAAATGTCGCTAAATTTGCGGTAACTGTTTTGGGATACCTAGGATAATTTTTCTCCCCTCCCTACTTTATGCAAATATGCTTAGGTATTATTAAGCCAGTAATTTTTGTCAAAGAAAAATTGTCATTTAATGCTAAGAAAATATTGCTGACCATGAAATGACGCTAAAAGTTTTTGTCCTAAGTGATTTCGAAATTAGTAGGGAGCATTTGACAATTATTTGTGCGAAAAACACAAATTAATGGTAATTTTAGTTTTGGGGTCTGGTTAATTTCGTATGCGGATTACTTTCTGCTTTGACGTAAGTTTCAAAAGTTTTTTAATGACAACGTACGGAATCGGCCAAAAAAAAAAAAAAAAAAAAAACAACTTTTCTTCAACTGTGGGAGTATTATTTCGATGATTAAGATTTTGGCGCAGTCTACAAATATCAGACAACAATCGTTTTATTTTAGTTATATCGTAAGAAGTAAAGTATTATTACATAGTCTTTGGCGCCAGAACTGGCGTCAGTGGAAAACATTACCCATAATCTTAGTTATTATAATATTTTTGCAACAAATTCGGCAAGATACCTGTTCGATTGTATTCTAAGTGACCAATTGTAAGTACCGCCCAATCAACGCCAACAAATTTTTAAAAATACTGTAAAATTGTATTTAAAGTTCCATTAAAGTGGAAAATACTGAACCTAATCCATTTATTAGTTGCCAATCTCTTCAAGCGATTACATTACCGATACTCTAAAACACTAAAACACATACTGTCGGCCCCGCTCAAACGAATACTGTCGGTTCCAAGAAATATTATTTGATTAAGCGGAGAATTCGATTAAGCGGAATCTTTAGCATTGCGTCTATGGCATGGGAAATATCTAGTTCCAGGATATTTTATTCGTTTATCCGTTAGACGATTAAGCAGGACCGACAAATTCACGAAACTTGTGAAAATAATTGATACAGTCAACAATTTACTAACAAAGGAATACAATTTATTCTAAAAAAATAATATTTTCACGCAGCAATGCACATTAAAAAACACATTGCTTAAGGATAAATATTCTACTTACACAACTAAGACTACAAAACGTTTTAAATACAAATCATGGTAAAAGCCTGGATATTCCCCATGAAGCTGGAAAAAAAACCTTCATGATTTGACTTGAGAAAAGCCTTGGACATTAAATACGGAAAGAAGAAATGATGCCCGCAATTTTAGCTTTCGACAGGGAGTTGAGATGATACACTAAATACTGAGTTAGTTTGGTCAATGCCTTTTGATTTATGAGAAATATGTACCTTAAATTGGAATGAAAAAGACGCTACCGATCGAACTTTTTTGAATATCGTTATAAATTATAGCCTATGTGTTATTCTGATGTATATGCTACATTATGGTAAAAGTTTCATCAAAATCCATTCAGTAGTTTTTGCGTGAAAGAGGAACAAACATACATCCATCCATACATCCATCCATACATCCATCCATCCATCCATACAAACTTTCGCATATATAATAGTAGTAAGATTTTAGATTTTAATGGAGCATTCAGTGTTTTGTAATGAGTTGCATATTTATTCAGCGTTTGTTTTTCTTTTTAGTGACTTAATGTAATTATCTGCCTGATTAGTTTTCCTTTTAAAAGAATACTTTTAGTATTGCTTCATATTTTATTATTTAGTTTGGAATTTCAGCAACGATGCTTTTAGCATTGTTTAATAGTAAAATACTCATTCTTCTCTGTTTCTTTTTTCTTTTTTAACGAGTTCGGAGGAAAGCTTTAGAACTGAGTCTGGTGTTCTAAGTTATGATAATTCTCTTCATGTCTTAATTATTTTTATTACATGCGTCTGTGTTCTTATTTTCTGTAATGAAAAAATAAATTTGTTTCATTTGATAATTGTCGTTTAAATACATTGTATGTTAAGGCCTTACAAAATATATATATATATATATATATATTTTTTTTTTTTGCACAAAATAAAAGCAGATAAATGTCATTGCATTTGAAACTATTTTGACATTTTATCTGTGTTATTAGTAAGAGGTAAGTCCCTTGGTTCGACAATTTTTCACTTTTCATCTTGGCGAAAGTATAAAAATAGTTTAAAGCACTTGGCGATATCTACGAGTGTACGGCTACCCGAAAATTCAGAAATTGAAGCTGTAGAATGCCGCCAAACTACGAATTTTCTAGTTTGCAAATTTCGATAAATAAATTAAAATAGCGAAAAAATAAAATAAAATTGACCAAGTGGACGACTTTTACCGAAAAAGTACCGAAAATGATCAAGAGCAAAAGTTTGTCAGAATACCTCATCTAGCATTATGAGGTGATTCATGCTGTTTCTGATTTTTTCCAAAAAATTACCAACTGTTACTTATCTTATTAAAAGCCCAAAGCCAAAAATTTTTGCTCTGAAATTCAGTTTTTTTTGTTCTCTAAAGGTCAATGTGCGGCACCAAGTATTGAGGGGATTTTATAAAACATTTAAACTGCTCTGAGATATAACTCTTTCTACTAATGACTTGCCCTTGAGATTCTTCCTACGTTCGAAGTACAGAAGGTTCAAAATTAGCATAATAAACGATAAATTTGAGGCACGTAGTAACAGCGAGGTCATTGAAGGTCACAAAAAGTGACACTTCAGAGCAGTGGACGGAAGCAGTGGTCAGAAGTAGCGCGCTACAAGTAGCGAAACTACTGTAGTAGCTACATTTTTTAGTAGTTTGTAGTGTGGCGCACTACTTAAAAAAAAAGTAGAGTAGTGAGTAGCGCGATACAAAAAAATAGTAGTTTGTAGCGATATCTGGAAACTACTTTTAAATTTAAAAAAATAAATAAATAAATGAAAAAAAAAGAGGGAGAACGAAGGAAAAAAATAAGTTTTAATTGACTCTGACTAGTGCAAAACTTGCACAAGTATAGCAGCGGACACAATCTATATCTATAAAAATGAGTGTATGTATATATACTTGGTCTCTATACAAATCCACAGTTTGCGTCAGATTTTCATCAAACTTGACACAGAGATTCCTTGATGCCCTAGAATTCTCATAGGCGGGGTCTTGAAATATTAAAAAATCTAAAAAGCTCAAATTCAAGTTTTTTGTCAAAAAATGACCCTTTTATTGGAATCTAGCCTGTTATTATACTAGGCGTTAAATTCCGTCATTTTCCGCGTAGTTCTGCTATATCTCATAGATGGCAGCACGAGTGAATTCCAAAATTTTTAAATGCGATTTTTACAGAATTTACGAAAAGAATATAGATTGATATTGTGTATGAACTATTTCTGGAATACAAAAGTGGTCAATTAAAAAACAAATCTCCTGACAAGTTAGTTTCGAGATTTTTAAAAGTAATAACACAAATAACGGGATTAAGGAAATTAAGGATTAAGGAGATTAAGGAAATTGAAAACTAACTTCAAAACAGCGTTTTGAAAATGGATGAAAATTTTTGAACTTTACTTATTCACTTATTTTTTCAGCACACAAAAAAATACATGCATACATAAAAACAAAAGGAATTTTAGTTTATATTGTTCATAAGAATAGTGACACATAAACAAATTAATTTTTATTTTTTTTTTAAGGTGATTGCGAAATCAACGACAAAAATATGGATTGAAACTCTGTTGTAACTGTTTTTCAAACACAAAAGGGGTCAAATTCATAAATAAATCTTTTAATGTTCATTGCTTTTCCTGAGAGGAGAGGGCAGGATTAAAACTGTTAAAATTTGATAACACTACAAGTTAGATTTGAGATTTTAATTAGAAATTACACAAATAACTTTTAAAAATATGACATAAAATTGTAAAGATAATTTTTGGACTTCAAAATGGGTGTAATTAATGAAATAACACTTCAGATCCAAATTTTGCTGTTTTCAGCGGTAAGGGAGAGGGGGGGGGGATGTGATTGAAAAAGTAAGCTCAAAACAACATTAGGAAAAATGGATGAAAAACTTCGACTTAATTTTTTTCCTGTTCACTTTTTTGCCCGGCACATGAAGCTCATACGTGGGTACATTACGAAGCATTGAAATAATGACACTTCCGATGAAAAATGTCTAACCATGCAAAATGATCAACAAAAATTCATAACACAAAAATAATTTATTTTGATGAAAAATTTTAAAGATTAAATGAACAATAAATTTCAGTGCAAAATATAACTTTTAGATATGTAAGTGTCATAAGGATATAAAGTTTTAAATTTTTCTGAAAAACAAAAACATATGAAATAAAGTTAAAAGAAGAAACTTTAAGTTAAAAAATTAGCGCACACGTGTTTCAGATTTGCAAAGATCTCCTTTTTTTTTGTACAAAACAGATCTGAGTCTCAGGTTATTGTCTCTATCATTGCTTGCATGATTTGTGCATTGAAAAAGGACAAGTCGAAAAATCATTTTATAGGCTGTCAATAAAATCCATTGTTTTTAAAACGCGCGAATTTTTAATGCTCTGATATTTTACAAACACTTCAACAGTTTTTTATTTAAAACTTTTCTTTCTTTTCTCTTCAGTACATATACTATATCGCCCATGTGCAGTAGTGGCACAACTCAAAATACAAAATAAAAATACTGAAAAAATAAATCAATAATAACAAAAAATGAATAAATGAAAAAAATAAACCTACGACTTTTGAACAAAAAACAAGTGTCCATGAAAATACATTCTTTTCTGCGGAATAAAGGGAAATAAAAAATTAATTTGAATTTTGACAGCTCGAATTCAATTATTGTTTTTCGCAGTGACGAATTGCGTAACTATGTCACCAAATATCCAAAATCAGAATAAAGAGTAAAATCAAACTTAAGCAATTTTAAGAAAGAAAAAATAGTATCGGTACACCTAAGGTATCAACAAAAATTAACTTTATTGTGATATTAAATAAATATTTATCCAAGTTCATAAAAATATTCTTACCTGCAACGCTGGAAAATACCACTTCATCTTCGACATCAGATTGAACATTGTGAAGAAATTTTATATGTGCTAAAAAATCTGCCCGAAAGCTCGTTTCATAATTGCAGTCTTGGCACCTATAATGACCTTTCTTGCATTCGTGCTTATTTGAACTTTTAAGAACAACAGAACATTTTTTTTTTTTTTGTGCTTGTAAAAAGCAGATTTTTTCAAATTTGCCCCACACGGGCACTTGTACTCTTTTGATGAATTCATTTCTCAAACATGCTAATACCTTTTTTCAACTGAGAAGTTAAGAAAAATTTTTCGCCGAAATATTCCCGCTAAATTAAAGCAGAACAAAAATGAACGCTGCTGATTGGACAAAGGTTAATGCGCGCGGTACATCCCCCCCTACCTCCAAATATATGGCGGATAAGAAAAAGAAAACATCGCAGGCAATAATACTATAATGATCAAGGATGAAATCTAATGCCTCGTATCATTTTGCAATGTTTTATATTTTTCATCAGAAATATCATTGCTTCAATGATTTCTTATAACCTAAACAAAAATTATTTTTATTTTAATGTTTGCACGTTTAAGTTCACGAAATAGTTCATACATAATTTCAATGTATATTCTTTTCGTTAATTTTGTAAAAATCGCATTTAAAATTTTTGAAATTCGCTCGTGCTGCCATCTATGAGATATGGCAGAACAACGCGGAAAATGACGGAATTTAACGCCTAGTGTTATTAGGCCTATTTTTTTCATCGACATGAGCCTTTAGGTTACAAATTGATAAAATTTATGGTATTTAAATATTAGCATTTTCCAACAAAGTTTAAAATTAAAACAATGAATTTTCATTTCAAGGCTCACCTATTTCATTTTAGCATGAAATAAGTCAAAAACTATTAAACTGTTTTTTTTTTCTTTTCAACTGATAGAGATAAACCTTTAAAGCGAGAAAGTAATTTATTTTTGATTTATCAACCTTTCTACCTCGAGGCTCGGAAACAACGAATTCGAAAAACATAAATTTTTGAATTGTAAGTATATTTAGCTACCACTCTGCAAAAATGCCTCCGAAGAAACGGAAAGCAATAGGACAAGTTCATCCTAAGGCAAAAAAAACTTCTGAAAAACGTGAAAATGAGAGTCCTGAGGAGAGAAATCGAAGACTAGCGACAGTGCACATTAGAGATATGACGGCTCGAGCATCAGAAAGCAATGAGCAGCGTGATTATCGTCTAAGAGATCTAAGAGATAGAGCAACTAGATCAAGACAATCGGAGACAGTGAGTCAGTTTCAGTTTCGTCTAAAAGAACAACAAGAGAGAACTACTACATCAAGACTATCGGAGACAGTGAGTCAGCGTCAGTTTCGTCTAAAAGAACAAGAGATAACTACTACATCAAGACTAAATTTGGTAAAATCCTACTTTAGGGTCCGGGTTTGGCGATTTTTTTCCGACTATAGCTTAAGGTTGCAATCATTTAGCTTAAAATCGCCAAACAGTTCAATCATCCAATGATAATTCTGTGGTTGCCAGATTTAATAATTTATCGCCGGACCTTAAACTAGGATTCATCCCTAAAGTTATTTATTCTTGCGCCTGAAGGTGAAACTAAGAACGTTGTTTATGAACAAGTTTTGCGTTAAATTTTTATTAGAATTTTTTGAGAAGCTAAAGTTTTATATTAATACGCACCCGGGCAACGCCGGGTATAAAGCTAGTGAGAAATAAAAACCATAAAAATATGAGCTGATCTTAGATACATCATTTTGACGAAATACATTCTATCTGTTTGATGTCATTGGTTTATTTGGCATCATAATTTTTATATTCCTTCAAATAATTTTCATGTTCCTAAATATTCCCTGCCAAGAAATTAAAAGAGAATTGAAGGTTGAATTCTTTCAATCTTTCAACTTTTGAATCCTTTCTTGTGGCGAATATTCGTAAAAATTGTTTAAAAAAATCTAAAAAGAGCAAATTTTAGCAAAAAAAAAAAAAGGAACAAAAAGGAAAAGTAACAAATAAATTCAAAGACAATTCCTAGTTCTATTCCATATTCAAATGAGTTATTTTTTTAATGTAAACCACTTTTCGAATTTTTTCCGTCAATTATCAAACGGTGTATGCTTTTTATTTATTTATTTTTTAAAAAGTAGCGAAGTAGCGACTACATTTCAAAAGTAGTGTAGCTCGCTACATTAAAAAAAAAGTAGTTGTAGTTGTAGTTAACTACATTTATAACAAAGTAGTTGTAGTTGTAGTTCGCTACAAAAGAAATGTAGTTTTTCCAACCACTGGTCGGAAGTAGCGCGCTACAAGTAGCGAAACTACAGTAGTAGCTACATTTTTTAGTAGTTTGTAGTGTAGCGCGCTACTTTTTAAGAAAAGTAGAGCAGTGAGTAGCGCGATACAAAAAAATAGTATTTTGTAGCGATTTCTAAAAACTACTTTTAATTAAAAAATAAATTAATTAATTAAACAAAAAAATTAAAATAAAGAGAGAACGAAGGAAAAAAAAAAGTAAGTTGAATTGATTCTGACGTGAGCAAATCTTGCACGATTACAGCAATGAGAAATAAGATGAATCGGATGCAATGAGAAATAAGAACCAAAAAAATATGAGCTGAGCTTATATACATCATTTTGACGAATTAAATTTTATCTGTTTGATGTCATTGGTTTATTTGGCATCATAATTTTTGTATTTCTTCAAATAATTGTCATGATTCTAAATATTGCCTGGCAAGAAATAAAAAAAAAAAAAAAATAAGGTTGAATACTTTCAATCTTTCAACTTTTTAATCCTTTCTTGCAGCGAACATTCGTAAAAATTGTAAAAAAAATCTAAAAGACAAATTTCAGCAAAAAAAGGGGGAACAAAAAGGAAAAGTAACAAATAAATTCAAATACAATTTCTAGTTCTATTCCATATTCAAATGAATTCATTTGTTAATGTAAACCACTTTTCGAAATTTTTCGGCCAATCCTCAAACGGTGTATGCTTTTTATTCATTTATTTTTTAAAAAGTAGCGAAGTAGCGACTACAATTCAAAAGTAGTTTCTAGTCGCTACTTAAAAAAAAGTAGTTGTAGTTGTAGTTAACTACATTTATAACAAAGTAGTTGTAGTTGTAGTTCGCTACAAAAGAAATGTAGTTTTTCCAACCACTGCTTCAGAGTTTTTAAGGTAAGAAAACAATTTACAATTTTCAGTTCCCCTCCTTGAACAAAAGTAGTTTTATTTTAAAGGTAAGTATTAGCACTTATAAAAAATGTATAAGTCACCGAGGCAAGTTGAAGGCACTTTTAGCTTTATTACGCCGGAATCTGGAAAATGTCATAATTTGCCGATATTCAAACTGCAAACTGTCGTAACTTCTTGCGCAAGCGATATATTGAGTTTTTTTTTTAGTCCGGTTTAATAGGGTTCGGATTAATGAAGAACTATTCTGCCATACTAAGCACAAAAGTGGTATCTGCAGTCTAGCTCAAACTGAGATATATAACTCTTTAAAGTTTTTCGTCACCATGTATTTGATTCAAATGAAACTTTTTCAGAATTTTTACTTCCTTTTAAGGAAGTAGTGTGATCGCGAAAAAAAAAAAAATCACTCAAATTTGAGTCTAAATTTTGATTTTGCTCACCCCCGAATGAATGTTCAGTAGTTTTTTCGACCTGTCAGCACGTGCATATGTACCTACCAACATACAGGGTGGTTATAAATTAACAGGAGGTGTTTGGAGCCCTCTAGCTCGCGAACTACTGGGCGAAACATTGCCAAATTTCGTGAGCGTGCATATTAGACCATGGGATTTTGATTTCTGGAATTAAAAAAAAATTAGTTTGAAAAATCACCACCAGGGGGGAAATTTGGCGCTATAAAAGTGTATTATTCTGATTATCGAAGAATTAATTGCTACTGACAAAATATGCATCCATTTTATTTGCAAAAATGACTTTTTTTTATCACAAATGTGGTTTGATATGATCGCCATTGTAAAGTTGTAATAACTGCATACAATGCACAACATTTTCTACGGAAGCTCGTAGCATATCAGAATGGATTTCTCTAACTTTTAAAATTATCATATCTTTTAAATTTGCGATATCAGAAATGTTTCTTTGATACACTACACTTTTCAGATATCCCCACAACCAAAAATCACATGGATTGAGATCGGCGACCTTCACTTCACTTCACACTCTCCAGGGTCCCCCGTACCTACCACAGCTTCGTGGTTTAACCGGGATAGGGCCCTGAAGAGCGCTCTGTTCTTAATTTTGAACCAGAACCTAGGGTCGAGCAAACCCTAGGGCCCAGCACCCCCAGAGGTATCGTTTCACTTGGAGGACTTTGTGACCACGACATTTTTAACGCCTCCCAGCCACCATTAATCAAGGCGGTGGATCTTTGATCGGCTGGGTTTCGAACCCGGGTCCCTCCGGACACGAGTCCGATGCCTTACCGATCGGGCCACCACGGCCCCGATCGGCGACCTTGGGGGCCATACCGTAGGACATGGGCGGCTAATAATTCTGCTATCAGAGAAATGTTCCCGCAAAACACGCTGCACCCTAAGTGCGATGTGGGGTGGTGCACCATCCTGCATGAATATGGTTGAGCCGACACAGCCTCGTTGCTGCAGTTGTGGAATTACGAAATTTTCTAGCATCTCAGCGTACCTATCAGCTGTAACGGTGCATGTAACTGGTAAACCCGCATGATTTTCCTCATAAAAGTAAGGACCAATGATGAAAGATGCAGTAAATCCACACCACACTGTAACTTTTGCGAGTGAAGTGGTTTCTGCACATAAACATGCGGATTAGTTGCGGTCCAAATCCGGCAGTTGTGCGTGTTTGTGCCACCGTTTAACCCATTAATGCTTGACATTTTTTTTTCCAAAGATATTTTGTATACTGGTTACAAACAGTGTCTAATGGACGGGAAAAATAATAAAAAAAATATTATGTAAAAAATTAATTTTTTATTAAGGAAAGAAAAATCGTCCCTTAAAAGTTACGATAGACCCCAGAGGGTAGAAATTTTTTTCTGCCTACGATATAATATTCAAAAAGACCTTTTATAAGAAGAAATAAAACCAGCAATTAACATAAACTGGGAAGCTGGGAATAACTTTGAAAACTTAGCTTTTTTCCTTGAGATTGTGAACGATGTCATTTTTGATAAAGATCATTTTGAAACTGCTACAGAACGCACTTTAGAATGGTTATGGGCTGCAATCTGTTAATAACGAATTGAAACAATACCAAGGTACTAACTGAACACCATTATTTGGTTGAAATGTTCATTTTGGGGAACTTCAGACCCCTTTTTGGACCGTCCCTAAAAAGGGACGCTAGGCATTAATGGGTTAAATGAAAATGAGCTTCGTCACCCCATTGGATTTTCCACGGCTAAGTATCGTCGACTTGCATGCGATCTAGAAACTTTGAAGAAAAGTCCAGTCGGGTAACTGTATCTCGACGTTACTATCTCGAGGAAGTAATTCTTGAGTGGAAGAAATTTTGCAAGGAAAAACTTTTAACATCTCACGTAAAATCTTCCGCACTGTTGAGTAAGGGATCAGCGTCTGCCGAAAAACTGCACGAGCACTACTTGTACCTTGCACATTCTCCATGTTCTGTTCTCTAATAGCATTTGCAACTTCGTCAACTTGTAGCTGATTAACCGTCTTGCGTCCCTGGTTGCTGGGCTAGAGATCCAGTCATTTCAAACCGCTTAATCATGTTTCTTAAATTTTTTATGGTGCCTTTTCTCAACTGCTTCACTCGCCGAAATTCGCGAAGAGTAACATTGGCATTTTCACCACACTGATAGTAGAGCTTCACTAATAAAGCGCGGTCCTGCATAGTTAAAGCCATCAAAAGGCAACTGCGCTCAGAATGATGAAAATGCTCCCAGTTAGTCATTTTATACAGATGATCGCTAAACGCAACTCGTTTATGCAAATTATTGCATTCTATTTGGTTAAATGGACCACTATTTTGTTCGTGGTGATATTTTTTTTTAATAGAAAATTCTACGGCGATCATATTAAACCTCATTTGCAAAGAACAATCATTTTTGCTTGGCGAAATTGATTCATACAGCATCTTTTCAAGTTTAATTCGCGATAATCAGAATAATACACTTATATAGGGCCAAATTTCCCCCTGGTGGTGATTTTTCAAACTAATTTTTTTTTATTCCAGAAATCAAAATCCCATGGTCTAATATGCACGCTCACGAAATTTTGCAATGTTTCGCCCAATAGTTCGCGAGCTAGAGGGCTCCAAACACCTCCTGTTAATTTATAACCACCCTGTATAAGCAGCCGAAAAATCCTTTTCAACCACCCCCGAGTTAATTACGACGAGTTTTCTCGTGACGTCTGTATGTACGTATGTGCGTATGTATGTGTGTCGCATAACTCAAAAACTATATGCCGTAGAAGTTTCTAGCTTGGTATGTAGGCTCTGAGGATGGTCTAGTTGTGCACCTCCCCTTGTGGTTGTATTCGAATGTTCCCAAGGGGCTGTTTTATCCCTTTTTTGGGGTAAATCAGTGTTAATTTCAATGCAGACTCAAGTGATATGAATTGGCGCGACCACTTGACGATATGTCGCCAAGCTTTTGGTCTCCAAGAGTTTGACGCCGACTTGGCGACACATTTCTAAGTTGGCGACAAATTCGGCGAAAAAATTTTTTTTTTCAATTTGGGTTCAACTTGGTGCTATTGACGATATTTTGCGAAAAAATTCACTGAATGATATTAAAATCAGCAATATTTAGAAAATTAACCATTGCAAAATATTTTTTGCATTGTTTCGGGGCAGATTATGGGAGTAAATATTTGAATTGTTACCTTGCTCACTCCAAGCCCTTTTTTAACACGTAAGGTAACTACTAAGAAATTTACACGTAAAAGGAAAGTAGTGTGGGGTCCATACCAGATTTTTTAAAAACATCTTCCTGTTCTCAATTGACCATATAACTTTGTATTTTGGTAAAATACGTCACAAAGAGCCACCTGGTGGCCATAATTCAATTTTCTTACAAAGTGAAGATACCACCTTTGTGCTTAGCATGACAGTATTGTGTTTACTTTTCTAAGAATATTTCGTGAACCGCCATTTAAATGACTCTCCACTCATTCTGCAGGCCTCGGTGTCCGCCGCCCCGCAGGGCAAGTCGCCGCCCCAGCAGCCGGGGCAGGTGGAGGAGTCCGCCGACGCCATGTTCCGGGAGTACTGGGAGATCGTGCTGAACGACAGCCCGGAGAGCGCGACCGCGTTGGGGGACCACCGCTACGACGACCGACTCGACAGCTACAGCCTCAAGTGCTACGAGAAGAGGAAGGTGGGTGACCTTTCGTTTATATTTTATTTTTTTTTTCACTAGCTTATTACCCGGCGTTGCCCGGGTGCTTATTAATACAACATAGCTAATTTTGTTGTTTTTAACTTATTTAATGCTAAAATGAAATACAGTGAACTCTCACTTACACGCCGCCTCATTTATGCGCTTTTTTCACTTATACGACGATTTAAAACGGTCCCAGCACATACCACAGCAAAATAATGATGGTATCATTCGTTTATGCGTCGCTCTAAAGATAAATATTTCACTTATGGGCCGAATTATCCCTAAAATGTAAAAAAAAAAATATTTTATTTAAAAAATAAGTATTTTTCTTCACTTTCCTCTTTAATCCTTCGCCTTTATTACTCACGGAAGGCATTTTTTCCGCATGAACTGGAGTTCGGAGAGGGACAATTATCTATTATGCATCGTTTTATAGGGAACAGTTTGTAATTAGGTACTAGCTGCCAGGGCAGCTAGATTAGCTTCCTGCGGCATGTTGATGCATAACGTCCCCCCTCTCTAACTTTTACCTCATTCTGAAGTTTTATTTGATATAATTTAATGTTCATTCGATTTCAAGACGTACCACGAACGTGGCCCGGCGTTGCACGGGCACTTCGTGCCCTGAAAGTAGTGAGGAAAATGTCAAGAAACTACTCCCCGCCAAGGCGGCTCGCTAACAGGCGCTTCACGCCTTTACTTTTTTCCTGTATAAAAAAAATCATTCGAATTATTGAGATGCTTCGCGCCTTCAAGATGGTGAGGAAAGTTTCAGTAAGTTCAGCTCAGGCGCGGATCCAGAGTGGGGTCATGGGGATCATGACCCCCCCCCCCCTCTTAACCGACCAAATATAGCAAAAAATTGCATTTTTGGGACTTATTTTACGAAAAAACTGCCAAACCACCCCATTTTTGCACAAAAATTGCACTTTGACCCCCCCCTTTCCGAAAATGACCCCCTCCTTAACCAGAAGCTGGATCCGCCCTTGGTTCAGCTCGCTCAAAGGAGAAAAAGCAGACATTGATACTCAGTTTTTAATATAAGTAGATGGCTCTTCAACAAATGAATGTTTCAAAATATTACAAGTAGCTAGCGATAAAAATACTATGTAAGTCGCCCGCTTATGAGTTTCGTGTTTGATTTAGTTAAGCCTTCATTCAAAATTCTCATTTTCATTTTTATTATTGTTTCATGGCATGGCAACCACGTTTTGCAATGCAAGAATGGATTTCATATTTAATCATTTATTAGGCTTAATCGCTTTAAACTTGACTACTTATTAATTGATATCTTCGCTAATTAAAATCGTATAATTATATAGATTGAAACTAATGAAGCTTGAAAAATTACCTATCTATCGGTACCTGGTTCGACTTTCAGTTCATTGGCGTTCAGGAGAAAGAAGCGTGACATAGAAAGATAGTTAGAAAGAAAGATAGTTAGAAAGATAGTTAGAAAGATACTCAGTTTTTAATATAAGTAGATGCTATGCTACAATTTTTGTTTTCTCTTTGTCATTGTAGTTACATTACAATAATTGCCAAGCTGTGGTAATATGTCCATTTTCTTTTGAAATATTCTTATTCATTCTCTCATTGGAAATTATGTTGCGTTTTAGTCCTTTAAATATTCTTGTTCATTTATACGTCTCTCTCACTTATGCGCCTTTTTCTGTTGGTCCCTTTGGCGTATAGGTGAGAGTTCACTTAGGTGAGCCTTAAATTGATAATTCATTGTTCATCGTAATCTTTGTCGGAAAATACCCATATTTAAATTTTATCAATTTGTATTCTTGAAGGCTTATCTCTATTACTCTATCTCTTCAAAATTGAAAGGAAATGGCCATTTTTGGACAAAAAATTTGAATTTTTGAGCTGTTTGGATTTTTTTTTAATTTCAAAACCCCGCCTATGTGAATTCTAGGGCTTCGAGGAACCTCTGTGCCAAGTTTGATGAAAATCCGACGAAAACTATGTATTTGTATAAGGAACAAACAAACTACTGTCTAAAATTTTTTCGTGCGACCTCCGTAGCATCTGCGCACGCGCCAAGTCTCTTCTGACTTTCTCGAAATAGGGGGGAAATGCAACGAGGAAGTAGCAAGCGAACAAAAGCTGAAGGCATCGGGAAGTGCACATCCTAAACCTATCTCTCCTTTTTCAAATGGAAACGTTCGCGGCTGCCAGGCGCTCAATACGCAAACAGACAGTACACACATACAAATATATATACATACATCCATTTGAAAATATGTATGTAGATTTTGAGCATTGACGAAGTTCGAAATGTTTTCTTTCTGGACCTCAGTTGCTAGGTGGTTCCCTTTTCAGATTGGCACTCGGCCAACGTCTCGCGTACCGTTGCTCCACCAACCTGGACCTGAAGGGGGGTTATCAAGCACATGGTGGCGCAATCTACAACAGTCCCGCTGCACCACCATACAGGACGTGGGTGCGAAGAAGCACACGCGTACGACCACTTACACACACACACGCGGCAACGCACACCTGCTACAATTCATAACCATAATTTGAATTAATTTTTAATAACCATCGAATTCAAAAACATAATTTGAATTCGAGATGTCGAAGTTCATATTTTATTCCATTAATTTATTTTTTCCAGAAATGACAAATTGCAATATGTTTTCCTTTTGGGCCTCAGGTTCCTTTTCCAGATGGGCAGTCTGTCAACGTGGCACGTCCACCAGAACCCTTTTCCACCACCATGCAAGACACGCGGTTCTGGCGGTAAATGGCACCACATGTTGAGCTCCCAAATATGTGTTCCGGGCGGGGTTTGATCAAGAGACTTTCTTGATGGTGACCCAGTACTTTAAGGACTGAACCAAAAGAACTTTAAGGCGAGGTCAAAGTTGGGTTAGATGCTCTCGAATGTACGCCACACACTTATTGTAATTCGTCATTGCGCAAAACATAATTTGAATTCATGGTGTCAATATCCTCCGTGATTATCTCCTCTACATCTGGAATTGACATCGGGAAGAATATTGGACAAATGAATCCTCCGGAAAATGGACTTTTGATCTTTTCCCTACCCCTTCCTTCAACACTCTGTTGGCAAATAAAACCCTGAATCAATTCTATTCTGGACATGGCCTCTCCCATGATTACTTTTTCAGACATAAGTTACTTCCTTCTCCAAACTGCATCTGCGGTGATTTTGGAGATTTAAAACACTACCTACTATCTTGCCCACACACCAGAGCACACCACGTCCCCTATTGTAATCAAAACATGAGAGACAACTGGAAAGTCCTCTCCCATATTGACGTTAAAGCTCACAGATGCATGTTAAATCTATTAAACTTTCCTGAAGCCAACAGGACCCTGCTCTTCCCCGACCTAAACTGAAATTCACCCTTAATCACTCTTTATTTTGTTATACATGACATCTTCTCATTAAATTTCTCTCACCTACCCCTTTTATACAATCTTCCGTCCAACACGTGATCTTAGCTCATAATATTTTTGTGCACACCTTTTCATTCACTCCGTGAATTTGCATTTATTTTTTATTTATTTATTTTTTAATTTTCTGTTTGTTTCGTATTGTCAACTTTTCATATCTCTGTGTTTTGTATGTCCTTTGTCTTGCTGTTTTTGTATTGTACCCTGTTATTTGTCTTGTACTATTTTTATTGTATGTAATGTTTCGGTGTCTTAAATAAGTTTGGACACCGACTCCGACTGCCGGCTTACGAAAAGACCCTGGCGGTCATTCTACGGCAGTCGGTAGGTGCACTCACTCACTCATGATGCCAAAATTCCAATTAATTTTCTTTTTTATTTAAATTATCATTTCTCTCCTCAAAATGAGAATTGTACTTTCCTATATTTTAAATGTCGAACAGCTCTAAGACTTTGTGGTTCGATAGCGGAGGAATGAGGGCAAATAATTTATGACTCATGAATCATATTTCAACACGCTCTTTCTATTGCTACTAAAAAAGTATTATTTCAATAACGTATAGTTTCCTGGTGAGAATAAACTCTTAAAACCTTACTTTTTAGAAAAATGTAAAGGCAAATTTCAGTAGCGTTAGGGCTGTTTACTCTCTGGCAGCAGACTACCTACCCCACACAATCAAAAACAGCTTTAAAACTAAGGCTCGACCGATGGCATTTTTTGGCCGATGGGCCGATGCCGATTGTTGGCCGATTCGTCAAAGTTGATCGATTATTTTCCTCTTCCATCGGCCGATGGCCGATGGCAAAAAAAAAATCAAACGATTAGAAAAATAAAGATTTATAAGAGATTTGATAACTTAAAATGAGTTTCAAATTTTCACTTTCTTGCTTTCTCTTTTTTTATTTATAGGTGGTTTTGAGTGAATTTCTAGAGCGTGCTAGTCAACTGTTGCCACTTGCCAGCGAAGGGAGCGATACGCACAGCAATCTTGAACTTTTTGTGATAAATTTACGGAACAAGCTGGATTATCTCATGAGTGGATAGTAAGTTCTTCCTTCGCCTCCTACCCTATGTCTGACCAGGGGTACCCACAGGGGGGGGGGATTATGGCGCAAGTTGCACCATCAAAATTTTTGGGGGGGGGGGATTTTTTAAAACTAATTAATTATTTATTTAAATTATTTGTTAAATATTTTTTTTTTATTTTTTAATTTTTTCCTGATTTTTTTTATTTGAATTTTTTATTAATTAATTTTTTTAATTTAAATTATTTATTTTGTTTCATTATTATTATTTATTTATTTATTTGTTATTATTATTTTTTTTGTGTGTGTGCTTGGAATGTCTGGAAGGGAAAAAAAGCGATTCTATTCTGCGCATAATTCGAACTTTTAAAAAATTAATAATAATGTATAAAAAATAATAGTTATAATTTAAAAAAATAAATAAATAATAAAAAACAAATAATAATATTTTTAAAAAATAATAAAATAAAAGAGGGGAAAAAAATAAAAATAAAAAAGCATAAGAGGGCTGTGAAAAGTTTTTTTTTTGGGGGGGGGGGGGGGGTTTGCGCCATTGAGCTTGGGGGGATGGGCACCCATGTGTCTGACCCACAGTGATTGTGTGTTTTGCTGTCGTTTGAATTCATGTGTATGATTTATCAGTTACGACAGCATAGCTGGAATTAGGGCAGAGTTGCAAGCAAATACCGAACAGCTCTTTACACATCCAAAGACTGTAGCTTTGCCCTTGTTTGGGTACGTCAGTCTGCAAAAGTCATAACAGAGAGCTGAAGGCAGAAAAAAAAATTACAAACACCTTGCTACTGTTGTATTAAAATGTTTAGTAAATTTTGAACAAGACGTTGAAAACTATCGTGCTGCTTCACCTCGAAAATGAAATGTTGTTTGTTTGTTTATTGTTGTGTGCCAAAATTTTGAGAAAGAGTAGTACTTTGCCTTAGGAAGGGATTTCTTACCGATTTACAGGAAAAACGGCTGCAGCTAAAAGTTAGTGGGGGGGGGGGTGTCAATTTACCTTCACAGATGTGTCTTAATCTAAACTAAACAGAGTCACAGTGAAATAAACGAAACGTGCTCCTCGAAATTTTCCTTTCCCTCTTATTTAGACAGAAACGTCCAAATTGGCCGCTTGCCAATTCTATAGTAAACACAATCAAACAGTACATTACAAAAGAGAGAAAAATAACTCGCTCAAAAC
>JAXGGA010019739.1:0-19510 GCA_038373865.1 Uloborus plumipes
TACAAACATTTTTAGCACTTCTTTTCAAATGCAAGACTTATTTATAGCAGCTATTCTCCACCTGTTTTGAACTGTGGAGCGACGAAAATTAAAGAAAGAAATTTACGGATTGATAAAGGTTTTTTAAAACTAAAAGGGGAGGGAAGAAAACTTTGAGTCGGTATTAAAAAACTGCTACATAAAATAATAGGTTAACTGAGAAATTTTTTATATTGATTTAGTTACAAAAATATATTTAAATGTAGAAATAAACAATAATTATAAGTATTATGAATGGGAGGGGGGGGGGATTACAGAAAACTATGAATAGTAGGCAAAAAATCATGCAAAAATATCATATGAAATCGTATTACAGTCGAACTTGGATAATTCGAAGTGCAAGGGGCCACTTCAAAACTTCGAATTATCCAAAACTTCTAATTAACCAATTTGTTTTATTTTTATGTTTGAAAATGGTCAATAACGACAGAAATTACGTAAAAAAGGGAATTATTATTTTTACATCAAATACTATAACTTTTTACAATATTGAGAGATTTCGGATTGCTTTAAAGAACTAACTTGATTTTTTAACAAAGTTTTCAAGGATATTTACAGCTCGAAATACATCTTCACTCACGTTAGGTTGTCCCTCTACGTAACGACGGTATTCCACTAGATGAAAGACTGCCTCACTTGCAGTAGGAATTGGCCTTCTGTTGAGTTAGTCTGTTTGTTAAGAACTTCAGATAGGATATCTGCATCAGTTAGCTCTCCACAAATGTCTATGTTGTCATCTATGTTCACGTAATCCTCAAAAGGTATGCTGTAGAGAAAGGGTGTAGAGAAAAGGCTGGCACCCCTGTCCAAAAGAGTGAAATGAAATGAAACAGGTGGTCTGCCTCACTTTTCCCCTTTTGTCCCCACGTAGTTTCCTAGAACAGATAAGAATATTCTCCCACCCCCTTCTCTTTCTTACATAATTTACCAGGGTTGCTAAAAATAACCTCCTTTCAAATGACTGTATTGAAACTAGATCATATCGGTTTTGAAAGAAAAAAAACTTCGAGTTAAAGAAGTTGGACTTCGAAATAACCAATAAGTTTTTAGTATTAATTGAATACAAGTTTCAAGGGACCAACGAAAAACTTCGAATTACTCACGAATTCGAATAAAAGACGTTCGAATTATTCAAGTTCGACTGTATTATTATTTTTGAACAAATGGCATTTTAATGCGGGCAGATAAAAATCTTCCAGTATCTGTCAATTGTTTTGGAACACCGGTGACACTAGTTGAGAATAAATGATTAATAGAAAGTATGAGTCGATTCTTAGGCCCGTACTATCCATTCACAGGCGCTAAATGCAAAAAAAAAAAAAAAAAAGCAATTTACAAACGTTAAAACAAAATATTTCTAAAAAAATCCAAACGAGACACGGAACGAGAAACAAAATGTCCGACGAGCAGGTCCCCACTTTAGATACCTCCGTAAAACTGTTTCCACTCCTTCCAAAAAGGATTTGCCGCCAGTTTTCAAACTTACGCTGACGATAAGTAATTCAAGGAAAGCCGAAGAAAGTCATAAAAGGTAATGCCCCCCGTTTTATGCACGTGAGAATTCTGTTGAGCTTTATTTTACATTTTAAGAGGATGGGCGGAATATTCGCTCGATGCACGGAAAGTTCACTTGATACGCTCTCAGCAAAATTGTGAGCTCTATATAAATTGACACACCTTGTATTATGCATGAGTCATATAAGTTTTGAAACGTAGTTCGTTCAGAGGAAAGTAATAGGAGGGCCCGAGTTGAGTTGGGCCACGTTTGCTTCACTCCGATAATCTTCCTGGCAAATTTTATAACGGAGTTCGGTTATTGCAAGGGATGTTAAAAGTTATTGGAAAGAAAGACCAATACTAATCAGAATGGACATTGCACAAATAAAAATTTATGCGCAAAGGCAAACAGCTGTTTCACTTTCAGCGCTGAGCTCAATTAGTATGGAAAGACTCATAATAATATTAAACTATTGAATAAGAAAGAAAAGATAATAAGGGCACTGTTAGTAGATTTAATTAGAGAGAACACAGCAAAAATAGCCCCATTTTTGTTACACTTATGTAATTTTATTTTGTTGTTTTCTCGTGACAGCTATACCAGAAAGCAACTTAACTTGACAATAAACGTCACTACGCGCGGAGCCAGTAAGAGCTCAGAAGCAGTTATGGATCTCCTCTAATTCGCCAAGTAGGCTGAGACGTTTTATATAGCTCGTTTTTCATTGGCTGACGTCACGACGCCAGTGTCAAGACACCTTGCAGCGTAGTATAGGCTGGCAATTTGGAGTACGCTGCTTCACCTTTTCAACTGTGCCTTCATTTGGAGCGAAGCCCGACTTCCACGGTTCACACATGCCATAGGGACCAGTTAAAAGGGTAGGCCACCATTTATAGCGCAACACATTCCCACAATGAAAGCACAAGGACAGGAGAGAGAAAGTACATCCATGTCCGAGCCGGGATTCAAACCGGAACTTTTCCATTCGAGCCAGACTTTTCTGACACTAGATAAGGTGGTCTGCCATTTTTCTGCTTTTAACCAAATTTGGATATTTTCTTTCCTTCTTTGTTTCTTTTGAAAATTTTTATGTTATCGTTCAATAGGGCATGCTAAAATTCCCATAGTTCCTTGCGCGCTGGGTGTTAAGCACTTCCGGTTATTCCACTGCTGGCTTCTGCCGTTGTTTTGTCTAAGTAATAGAACATATAAACCTTAACCCGCGATCACTCGCGCTACTTTGCGTCACACGAGCACTCGCGTAGGGCCTCGCAGGCCCGGAGCGGTTTTTTTCACGAACTTGAGTTTGTAAAGAAGAAAAATTGTGTTTTTATCATTAAATTTTAATAACAAAGTCTGCAACCTCTTCATTTCATCTTTATAACTCAAATTGCTAATTTGCGTCACACGAGCACTCGCGCCGGGCCTCGCAGGCCCGGAGCGGTTTTTTCAAGAAATTGAGTTTTAAAGCAGAAAAAAATGTGCTTTGAACATTAAATTTTAATCACAAAGTCTGCAACCTCTTCATTTCATCTTTATAACTCAAATTGCGAAGCATTTTGCAACCTCTTTCTTCGCGTTCTCAATGCAGAATGAGAAACGCGAGCACTCGCTCTGAGGCCCGAACCGATATTTTTTGGGGGAAAAAGGGTCTGTACATTCCTGAAAAACATGTGGTCAGTAAGAAGGTGACCCTGAACGCAGCTACTGTGGACCTCGTCCATTTCCGGTGAAGGGGTGCTTTTTGGCAGCGAATTTAAATAATGATCGGGTCTGAGAGGCCCCGTGCGAGTGCTCGCGGGTTAAAATGCCATGGAATTGCTGCGTCCCTCAATGTTCTGCAACCTCCAAAGCTTGTAAGGAATTATGTTTCCATTCATTTCCAACGGATTTCAAGTGAAAAAAAAAAAAAAAAAGATAACATCTATTCGTTTTTCAAAACCCCTAGCAAGTACGCGAAAGTTTGCAGCAGGTATTTTAAAGAAAGTGACTTCTTGACCAAGAAAACCAGTAAGTGTATGTCATTTCTGTTTTATGCAATTCAGATAGTGAATTTGTTTTGGTGATATTGATAAAATTAGATACATAGTATTATGTAAATAAAATATAAGAAATGGTCAGACTCAGTTTTTGAATGTTGTTCTTATAACTCCTTGCGTTGAATTATACTATTGTTATTAAAATCTAACTTACATTTTGGCTGACTATTTTAAAATGAACATAATATTGTATAATTGTGATTTGAATTCTTCTCAGGACTTCTGGTTCAGGATCGGGTCAATTTCGAAAAGCGGGGGGTCAAAGTGCAATTTTTGTATGAAAACGGGATATTTAGCATTTTTTTTTCGAAATATAAGTCCCAAAAAGACATTGTTGACTATATTTGGTAGTTCAAGGGAGGGGTCATGACCCCCATACCCCCCCCCCCTCTGGATCCGCACCTGTTAAAACGAAACTAAAAAACCAAAGCAAAATAAAAATCATCTCAAAAAAATGAAAAGAAATAATGCAAAGGATTTATGAACTGAGATGTATGTGAATAAAATGCCTTTGTGCACAAATCTAAAGTATAAATACAACGTTAAAAAAGCACAAATACGCAGGGAAACTGTAGACACGTGTTTCGGCGTTGCAAAGAACGCCTTTACCAAAACAAAAAAATTGTGAGCTTCTGGATGCACAAGCTCACAATTTTTTTGCACTGATAAAGGCGTTCCTTGCAACGCCGAAACACGTGTCTGCAGTTTCCCTGTGTATTTGTGCTTTTTTAACGTTATATTTATACTTTATAAGATGTTTGTGTAAGGAGTTAGGAGGGATTCATCTGTTAGTAGTTAAGCTTTTAAAGTATTCATTTAAATATGAGCTTGTCATACAATCCGCTTCAACATTCTGTTTACATTCAGTAAGTCAAAACAGTGTTAAAAAATAAAGTATGTTAATTTATAGGATAAGGATTTGAGGGGGGGGGGAGTCTGCTTTTTAGTCCTTGGTGATGATTTAAAAGTCAAGATGATTTTATTATAGGATTTTTTTAATGGTTCTTTAAAAAAAATTAATAAAGTAATAAAAATCATTTTTTGAAGAAAATAATTCAATGTTCTATGTTATTTTTATTCTTCATTTCCACAGTTAAGATAACTCTAATCAAATTATTTTACAATTTGATTTCTTTTATAATTTTTTTCTACTGATGGGTTAGTACAATCGAAACTTCGCAACAGGCTTAGAAACGACAAAGCAGCCAAACTTGTTTTCATTTACAAATCACTGAATTTAGCTCCTGAATAGAGAAATAGTTTAAAAATTTTCAGGAAAAATAAAATTATTGTGATTATCTCGTAGTCTAGTTCATATCTCTCTAACAATTCTGTAGTTGAAGGAGTAAAATATCCAAATTAACATGAAGCATTCTTTATGCGATTTTGATAATTAAAACAAGGAAAAATCCGTAAATTGTAATTAAATACTATTTTCTACTAATTTATTAATTACTCTTATTTACATTTTTAGTTTTATGTATTTTTCAATTTATACATAAAAGAAGAATCGGATTTAGACATCTAACTTGAACAATTTAATTTGTTAGTATCAACCATACTTTATTAATCTTAAACTAAAAAAAATCTATTTAAATAAAACAAATCTGATTTAAAGAAAAAAATCCGATTTTTTTATTTAAAAAAAAATCGTGATTTCTATCAACCCTGTTTCAATGCGATGAGATAGCGTATGAAATTTTTAAAAGTTAATTTCCAACTCTGTGTACAGCAAAAAAGAAAAAAATTGAAAGTAGGAAATGTTTTAACAATATTTTGAAAGATCTTTATTCAAAAAACTATGTTCCTTGCATACCTGGTTAGTAATTCCGCTTTATTACCACTTGCTTTAGCTCCGAAAATTTTTAATTTGACTTTTAACGAGGAAACAGTTTCCTTTTCGTCAACCATACCTTTTTTTAAGCTTTAAAATGTATAACGCTTGAGAAAGAGCAATTCCTATAATTTATTAGTGTATCGCGTAATGAAAAAGCACTAGGCTCGAACTACCGGAAGGACACAATCCCAGTTGTACGTGCCGCGCTCCCTGGCGGCAAAGTTTGTCCCAAGCATGCCCTATTGGTATTGAATGATAGTCCGTAATAGCAGTACTTTATCATGGCATATATGCAAAGAGTAATTTTTTTTTTAGCATTAAAACATGTTTACATTTAACTTTTCGTGCATTCAAACCAGAACAAAGATTAAAATTCCAGCCAAGCCATAAATAAGAGGAAAAAAAAGTTCTTTAATGATACAAAAACCACTTCACTGTGTTCTTCTTCAAACAAACAGAATGAATGGCGAAATTATTGTTTCTAAGAGAACCACAAAGCTCCATAAGCTCCACAGAAAAATGCCGAGGGGGAAGAAAGATATTCGCGCCAACCCAGTTTAAACACGTAACATGCCCTTAATAATAGAGGAACAAAAGAACAGCTGCAAATATTTTGACCTTTTCCGCGCCATTTTCTTCTTTCCCCTGCGGTTTGTTGCCATTTTAATGCAAAGAACATTAATTTAATATTCTCGTTCTGCTCCGGTAACTTGTTCAAATAGAAACATAAACGCTTTTAAAAAGGCTTTTAAATGCATACGGACCCTGATGTTAAGTAGGATTGAATGCACTCCATTCCCCTAAGTAAGTTCGTTTACATGGAGGCTAAGTAGTCTCTTTATTATACAATGTAAATTTTATCGCTTGAGAAAGATGAGGGGAAAATAAACACGCCAGAGTGTAACGTGCGAGAGGAGCTGAGAAATATTGTGAGCTAAGCATAACAAGGGATTAGATTAATTCACAGTTGATCAGATTGTTGTTTAAATTAAATGACGAAATATAAGAGGAAACCTCGGAAAACGTAAATCAAAACATAATATTAAAACATACAAAGAGAATCGAAGATTCAGTTTGTGTAACCGTTTAAAGCTATTTTTAGGAGGGTGGAAAAATTATTATTACTATTTTGAACAAGAATAATGTATTTTGTTAGAAACTCACAGTGCTCAGTTTAAACATTTTATAGCAAAGTGCAATATTTTAACAGCGCCAAACTTTAACTCACACTTAAAGACTCATTCATTAACTAGATTATTCTCATAAAAAAGGGAAGGAAAAACATATACATAAACAGACAGACAGTAGAACTTCATTAAATTGCAATAATAGTGAATCTAGATCGTAAGAATTATTGTTGTTATTGTTGTAGTCTTGTGTCAGCTATACTAGAAAGCAACTTAACTTGACACTCAACGTCACTACGGGAGAAGCCAATGAGAGCTCACAAGCAGCTAGCGATCTCCTCTAATTCGATAAGTAGGCTGTGACGTTTTATCTAGCTCGTTTTTCATTGGCTGACCTCACGACGCCAGTGTCAAGAAACCTTGTAGCGTAGTATAGGCTGGCAATTTGGGGTGCGCTGCTTCACTTTTCCAACTACACCGTCATTTGGTGTGAAGTCCGACTTCCTCAGCACGCACGTGCCATAGGGACCCGTTTATAGGGTACGCAACCATTCACAGCACACATTCTCACAAAGAAAAGTAAAGGATTGGAGAGAGAAAGTACATCCATGCCGAGCCGGGATTCGAACCAGAAACCTCCCCATCCGGTTAGACTTCTGACCCACTAAACAAGGTGGCCAACGTTCGAATTAATGACAGTACGAATTAAATGAATTAAAAAATTGTATTTTTAGTTCAAGAGAATGAAGTATAAAACTGCATTAGAATAAATTAACCCATTAATGCCTAGCGTCCCTTTTTAGGGACGGTCCAAAAAAGGGTCTGCCTTTAACCAAAATGAACATTTCAACCAACTAATAGTGTTCAATTAGTACCTTGGTGTTGTTTCATTTCGTTATTAACAGATTCCAGCTCATAACTGTTGTAAAGTGTGTTCTGTAGCAGTTTTATTATGATCTTTATCAAAAATTGCATCGTTCACAATCTCAAGAAAAAAAAGCTAAGTTTTCAAAGTTATTCCCAGTTTATGTTAATTGCTGATTTCATATCTTCTTGTAAAATGTCTTTTTAAATATTATATCGTAGGCAGAGAAAAATTTTAGTAAAAATAGTATATACCCTCTGGGGTCTAACGTAACTTTTAAAGGACGATTTTTCTTTCCTTAATAAAGAAATTCTTTTTTACATAATATTTTTTTTTATTATTTTTCCTGTCAATTAAACACTGTTTGTAACCAGTATACAAAATATCTTTGAAAAAAAATGTCAGGCATTAATGGGTTAAGAATAGAACGAACATCCCTAGCATGTAACTAACTGACCTACGAAAATACATGACGCGCCAACTCTCCTTTTATTCATGTTGTACGCACATCTAAATGGCTGCCGGGATTAAGCGAAGACCGGTTTAAAAGGTTCCGGATTAATCAGGGTTTACTGTATTTACTGGTAAACATTTCCATTAAGAAATTCAATCGGGAGGGTAAAACGTCAGGTGGCTAGGTGTTGTTTACCAGGGGCTCGGGTGAAGGATGTAAATAAGGTTGCAGAGAAGAGGGGGACATTTGATAAGGAGGATATGGTCACTTTATGGGTGGGAACGAACGATGTAGGCCGTAGTAATAATGAGGAATTTAGGAACGAGTGGAATTCCCTGTTGGATAAAGCAACCAACAGTTCGACCAGTGTCCAAGTGGTTGGGTTGCTGCCCAGGTACGGAGTCAATAGGAGCTGGTTAAACCAGCGGGCTAGGTGCATGAACCTGATACTCAAAGAAATTTGCCATATGCGCAATATCAGATTCATCGACGTGTGGAGTTATTGTAAGCGAGATTGGATTGCTAGGGATGGCCTGCATCTGAGTTCTACAGGGGTTAAAATGGTTAGTGGTTTGGTTTTGGAGTATTCTGAGTCAAAAAACTAAGTTTGAAAGGGGGGCAGGGTTCACGGAGAAGGTTGCAAAAATATGCAAACTATTTGGTTTTTATTAGGAATGGTAATAAGGAGGAAAATAAGAGTAGTCATTTCAACAATTTTGATTCAAGAAATCGTAAGGGGTTGAATAAAAACAAGTTGAGCATGCTTAAGGTTTTTTATACCAATGCTCGCAGTATTAGGAACAAGATGGAAGAATTAAAAAGCATAATCACAAATGAGAAATTGGATGTAATTGGAGTTACCGAGACATGGGCTACCAAAAATGATGATGATTTATTGTGTATTCCTGGGTATAATTTGTTTAGACAAGATAGAGTAGGTAAAAGAGGTGGTGGGGTTTTATTTTATGTTAGAGATACTTTAACTTGCAATGAATTGGCAATAAATGACAAACCTAATGATATTGACATGGTTTGGCTAGAATTGATGAGCGGTAAGGGTAAAAAATTACGTTTGGGTAACATTTATAGGCCACCTAATCTAAGCCAGGGTCAAGATGAACAGATGTATCGTATTATTAGAGACATGTCGAGTAAGGGACCGGTAATTATAATGGGGGATTTCAATTTTCCGGGCATTGATTGGAATAATTCTTACCCCAATAATAGTAGAGAAGAGGAATTTCTAAAAGTAATTGGTGACTGTTTTTTAGATCAAGTTGTTTCTGAGGGAACACGGCAGGATACTGTTTTGGATCTTGTTTTCTGCAATGTGGAAGGTTCTGTACAGGCATTATGTGTAGGGGAGCATATTGGGGATAGCGACCACAACAGCATTAGGTTTGGGATTAAGTTTGATATGCACAAAGACAAAAATTTTAGGTTTGTACCTAATTTCAGAAATACTGATTTTGTCGCACTCAGGCAGAGTTTGAAAGCGGTTTTTTCATCAGGTTTGGACAATAGCGATGTAAATTTGCAGTGGACAGAGTTTAAGGAAAAACTAGCAAAAACAGTTGGAGATTTTGTTCCTTTTAGGAGAAAAGGGGTAAACACAAAAATTTGGCCCATGTGGTTCACTAGGGAAACTAAGGATGCTCTAAACCGTAAGCAAGCTGCTTTTCGTCGATTAAAAGAAACTGGTCACAGGCTACAGTATTGTGAGGCTAGGCGTAGTTTTAAGTATTTGGTACGGTTTCAGAAAAGAGAATTGGAACAAAAGCTGGCCGATAATATTGACAGGAATCCAAAGGAGTTTTTTGCATACGCAAATTCTGGGAAAGTTCGAAATAGTCAAATTGGGCCACTAGTAGATGAGCATGGAAATTTAATTCAGAATGATGGTGATATAGCAAATGTTCTAAATGACTTTTTTTCCAGTGTTTTTAACGATAACTGTATCTCAACAGTTGACACAAGCAAGACACAAGCTACTACACAGCTTGAGGACTTTGTATTTTCCAGGGAGGACGTTTTACTTCATTTGAAAAAAATTAAAACCACAAAAGCTCCGGGACCAGATAATATTTATCCAAAAATTCTAGTAGAATGTGCAGAGGAATTAGTTGACGCTATAGTTAATATATTCAATGCTTCGTATAACTCAGGGATAGTGCCAGAGGACTGGAAACTAGCAAACATTACACCACTCTTCAAGAAAGGGTCTAGAGGTAATGCAGGAAATTATAGGCCTGTGAGTCTGACTTCAGTGGTATGTAAAATTTTTGAAACATTGATCAAAATTAAGATTATGAATTTCTTAGAAAATAATGGGCTGTTGAGTAGTTTGCAGTATGGTTTCAGAAAAGGTAAATCGTGTGCTACTAATTTATTACATTTCTACGACAAGGTTACCTTGGCTTTAGATAGCAAAAAATGCGTAGATGTTGTTTACATAGATTTTCAAAAAGCTTTCGATAAGGTACCGCATGTAGCACTACTCAGTAAGTTAGCTGGTATAGGGGTAGGAGGTAAAATTCTAGTTTGGGTTAGGAATTGGCTGACAGGAAGGAAACAAAGAGTAGTTGTTAGGGGTAACTATTCTAAATGGAGTGAGGTTTTAAGTGGGGTTCCCCAAGGATCAGTTTTAGGCCCCCTTTTGTTTATTATTTTTATGAATGACATTCATGAAAATGTTTCTGGAAACATGAATTGTTTTGCCGATGATGTCAAACTTATGGGGGTTGTAGAAAATGACGAACAAATAAATCAGCTGCAACAGGATTTGGATCATATTACTAAATGGGCAGACAAGTGGGGTATGGCAGTTAATGTTGGGAAATGTCAAGTGCTGCATTTCGGTCATGGAAATAAGCATACAAGCTATTATTTACAGGGTTCAGTCATTAGTAGGGCAGATAATGTTATGGATCTAGGAGTCTTAATAAATCAGGATTTCAAGTCTAGTCAACAGTGCAACATAGCTAGTAACAAAGCCAATAGGATGCTTGGGTTTATTAATAGATCTATTTCAAACAAATCTAAGAAGGTTCTTCTGCCTCTATATAGAAGTTTGGTAAGACCTCATTTGGAGTATGCTGTTCAGTTTTGGTCTCCTTATCTGAAGAAAGACATTAATTTATTGGAAAGGGTACAAAGAAGGGCTACAAGGTTAGTAAATGGGTTTTCTAATTTAGACTATGATTCCAGACTTAGAATGCTTAATATGTATAGTCTTGAGCGAAGGAGAGTCAGAGGGGACATGATTCAGTTGTTTAAATTTATTAAAATGAATGATGTTACGGGGTTAGATTTTCGCACGGAAAGCAGGACAAGGGGTCATTGTTTTAAGCTGTTTAAATCTCAGGCTAATCTTGAAATTCGAAAAAATTACTATTTTAGCAGGGTAGTAGGAACTTGGAACAGCTTACCGGAAGAGGTGGTAAAGAGCAATGGAGTAGATGGCTTTAAGAGGGCCATTGATCTTCATTGGGGTCTTTAATTTGACTAGGACCAGCCAAGTTGGGCTCAGAGCCTGCTGCTGGTCGCCACATTTGTATTTGTATATTTGTATTTGAATAACTAACAAACGGGGACTAAAACATCGCGATGGGCCCCAAAATGGTTCAACCCGCCGTTGTTGAGACCCGGATATTTTGAACAGTTTAACATTTTAACGATGCAAATGACTACTATTCATGAACTTGTATCGAAGTTAATATTTGAATTTGAAAACGCGAACGGGCAAAGCTAATGTGTAAATGTTGATTATTCATATGGAAATTGCACCAAACATTTGCATATTTCAAAATATAGTCGCGATGAGAACATTAAAACTGAAAAGCTTCCAAAGCTACATTTTATATTAAAAGCAACAGAGCCGAAAATGTGAAAGATTAATGTTATCTCTTTGACAGTATGTCATATTTAATCCCTAACAGGAATTCTTAATTACAGTAATAGGTAGCGCTATTGATTTAATATTAGAAATAGGTGTGGTTATTTTGGCAAAGGTCACAGGCAATTACATAAACGCCCATTACACATATGCATTAAAACGCAACAACGTTTGTGTTATGTTCTGGCGATTTTGAAAGCACAGAATTTTAAACACTTGAAAGCATATTTAATGTAATTTCAGTTTATATATAATTATACTGTCAAGTTCATTACACGATTTAATATTTTAAACAAAGTTAAACTTTAACATCAATATTAATGATTAAATTAAGCGTCTGTTTCGAAAGAAGAGAGAGAGATGAATAGTTAAAATGCACTTGATAAATGATTTTTAATACAAAATTACTATAAACTAGAACATATATGAGTTTGCTAACATTCTTTAGGAGGTCCCTGCCGAGTAACAAATGACCGAAAATTCCAGCAAAAGGTAAAAACAGTAGATGTTAGATTTTACGAACCTCTATAATTTACGAACACTCACAATTTTACGAACAATTTGCTAGTCCCGAAAAATCTTCTATTGAAACACTGTAATTTTGAATTGTTATTTAAAAACTGGATATGACACAAATCTCTTTTTTACGAACTTAATATGAGGTTATAATTTTTTATTACCAGCAAAGCATAAGTATAAACATTAAGTACAGTTTTCTCCTTTTCTATACTTGCTTTAACCTTTTACGTTTCAAATTTGCAGCTTCAAAATAGAGAAATTCAGTTCATTCATCAATGTTTATTGCAATCATAGATGGATTGGGCACTTTCTATGGTAAAATAATATTGCCACAGTGACCTGCATGGCATATAATTTGAATCTTCAATTCATTTGTTAAATTTTTCCAGTTATTATTTAACAGCAGTTTCATTCTATTTAATTTAAATCTTTGGAATAAAGATTAAATGAAAACATTCGCAAAAAAACGAGATCTGCAATCGCAAATTAGAAGTTTTGATGCATTTTTTGGTTCATAAAATTAAACTTGTAGAAACTGAAATCGCGAAAGTATTGAAAAACGCAATTGTAATTCATAGTTTACAGCACTGGAAAATGCATGAATCAAAGAATTAAAACATGTAATATGTTTATTTCACACATTTGGCACACAGCTTTTTGCATGAAATTTTATAGATCACAACGAATTTTATTATTTAAAAATCTCCGTTAAAAAACTAAAGTAAACAAAACGAGGTAATTAATGAAATTGCAACAAAATGCATAATATTACATTACTGAATTACGTTGGAATAAGAAATATTCAGCAACTCTTTTTGAGTTCTTAAGCAAAAGGTATTCATCTATAAAAACGATGAGAATAGAGAAATAATAATAAATAGCAAGCCAAGCCTTAAGTTAAAGAAAAAAAATAACATTGCCAAAACATTTCTCAACAAATGCTAATAATCTAGAAAAAAAAGAAGGAGGGAGGAAAAAAATCAAAGGAAATTAATTTGCATTCACTAAAATCGAAACATTCAGAAAAAAATATTTAAAAAAAGCGTCATAAATAATGTTTTTTTCTCTTGCACAATATTTCAGCAAATTATGTGTTGGCAACATTTTCTTTCGAAAGACACGGGGCGGGGGGGGGGGGGGATGAGGAGTTACGCAGCTAACAGTTATTTGAAATCATATAAAATAAGTGCAAGAGGGAAAAGTGGGGTAAATTGCAGGTTAGAAAAAAAATAATAAAGAGAGAAAATACACGCATTAAAATAAATGAAAATAAATGAACACTTGTTTATTTTTTAGCTGGTTAAAAAAAAAAAAAAACAGATTATAACCGCAATATCTTTATGACATTCAAATCAGCAAAAAATATTCTAGTCGAACGCTAGATTTATTAAAATTTGAAGAGGCAGGAAAGAAATGATATTTGAAATTGTCATTTGCAGAAAAAGTGTTATTCAGAAGAAAAAAAAAAAAAGATGTCTTGCTACTATTTCTTTGGAAAATATTTCCCTTCTACGGATTATTAGCTAATCGAAAGACAAAACTGAGGAGGAATTACAAAGGGTTTAATTTCTTAATTTGGGGAACAAACAAAAAGTTAAACCGTTACATTTATCGAATGTTCCAGATTTTTTTGCTCACGTAAAAGCAAATTTTTGGTAGAATCAGTAAAAGCGAAATACAGATAATAGAACGGAAAGGAAAATGTAAAATGAAAGAAAAAAAATACCTTTCAGAATTCTTTTTACAAATACATTCTTATTTATTTTATACATTTCATTTTTATTTTTCGCACATTATTATTTTCAATAAAAAAAAAAAAAAGAAAAAAAAAAAAAAAAAAAAAAAAAAGCGCGTTTACTCAAATATCTTAAAAACTTATTTCTGCAGATACAGCCCTTTGCTTTCCCACGCAGTATATTTTATACACTATTTTAAATTACAGAGATCTTGGTAGGCTGTGAAGTACAAAGGGAGGAGTTTTTAAACATTCAGAAATTAAATTTTGCTGCATTAAATATCAACTTTTATAAATTAAAATAGTTTTATATTGCATCTCATCCCTGACGTGGCTCTAAGTAACCCTGAGAGGCAGGATCATTTTGAACCTGACAGATAGTTCATTATAAATGGATTTAATACTAACTACTACTTAGTTTTAGACACAACAGTTGAGGGGTGTTCGTTCCGTATCACACTAACCAGCACGCACAATAAAACTATTATCAGTGGTCAAGGGCGGATCCAGAAATGTTCCAAGGGAGGGGTGATTGATTTATTTTTCTTACTTGCTCATTTTCTTTCGCCATGCATCCTTGTTAACACATGTTGATTACATATGTTTTGGTCTTCCATTTCAAAAAATTTCCAGATCAGATCCCCGAATCCCGCAACCTTTCCTTAATATCATCAACTAAAATTGCCTTTTTTGGACCTGCTCAAGAAGACAATAGATGGAGAATCCTGTACAATCATGAAATTTACAAAAAGTGTGACAAATGTTCCGGAACCGATATAGTGAGAGTAATAAAAGCTTTACGTATTCGGTGGCTAGGACATCTCTATAGACATGCTGATGCTGTCCCTACCAAAAATATGACTTTTTCTAAAATTGAAGGGCCTAGACGTCGAGGACGACCACCCACTCGATGGTTGGACGATGTCGAGAAAGACCTAAAACTAATGGGAATCAACCGATGGAGGGCTGTTGCGACTAATAGGGTCAACTGGAGGAAAATCAGCGAGTTGGCCTTGGCTTGCAAAAGGCTGTTGTGCTTTTGATATGATGATGAATATACAGGGTGTCCACTCCAATCGTGGACCAATAGCTAATTTCTAAACCGTTAGAGATAAGCATATAGTTCATTTAGGAAAAAATCTCCAAATTACGAAAGGAATTAAGGTTCTATTCAATGTTTTTCAAAAAATCAAATTTTGAAAGAGTTACGAAATTTAAATTTTTATACAGCCCCCCCAGTCCTATCAATCATATTTAGTAAAACATTTTTGACATTGTAACGTTTAAAACTAAAAAAAAATCACTCTTCTACGACAAAAATTGACCGAGTTATGACGTTTTGAAAAATCAAGATTTTGAAGGATTTCGCATACGGTCCCTTTAGCGACCTCTCGATGACGTCATGAAATAATGCAAAATCTTGATTTTTCAAAACGTCATAACTTGGTCAATTTTTGTCGTAGAGCAGTGATTTTTTTTAAGTTTTAAACAGAACAGTGTCAAGAATGTTTTACTAAATATGATTGATAGGACTGGGGGGCTGTATAAAAATCTAAATTTCGTAACTCTTTCAAAATTTGATTTTTTGAAAAACATTGAATAGACCCAAAATTCCTTTCGTAATTTGGAGATTTTTTCCTAAATAAACTATATGGTTATCTCTAACGGTTTAGAAATTAGCTATTGGTCCACGATAGGAGTGGACACCCTGTATAGCAATTATGTCTCCAACTTTGCCGAATCGCCATATAAAATTCACCGAAGAAGGACATTTTTGGAAAATGAGAGATCACAGTGACCTCTCTTCGGGGCGCCCATTTAAAAGTTAAAAAAGCAGAACAATTATGCCTCAAAATCACCTTGAAGGACTGCATTCCATTGCTATTTACTTCTACAATTAAACACCCATAAAATGTAATGTTACTTTTCAATTACTAATGTCAGACTATATAAAAATGACCTAAAGACCAATTAATAGTCAGGCAATTTTTCAACTACTAAAGAAACACAAAAAACACACGACACAATGATGAAAAAGGCACTCTGAGCAAATGATGAATTTTCCGACTCATTAAGCTTCGCTTCCACGAGACCAAAGATAAAGGAGAAAAAAAGAAAAAAAAAAACTAATCTCAATATCGACTGTTAATTGTGAGGTTGACAGATTAAACAATTTCTAAATGGAGTGAGTTGCTGTTGCCATTTTTTTCTGACCCGCATGACCATAATCCACACCATAATTATCCCTAAAGCAATAACGATAATAAACGCAACGTGGGTGAGATCATTAATTTTCATTACATATTTTTTTTTCAATTAATGAATTATGATACAGGACGCATGCAAATATGAGTTGGCGGTAAACAAAAAGTTAATAAATAAAGCAAAGTGAAGAATAAAAAAAGTTTACAACATTTTAATTGCAGCAAATTAAATTAATATAAAAAAATTTTAAACACTCGAAGAGCGATGGAGACAGTCGTGCAAAAAAATTCAAGTGGCAATGCATTTTTTGGGGCACCTGTCCCTATCACAGAACTATATGAACATTTATCACTTGAATTTTAGTATCTCCTCCAGAGGCCCCACGGCCTTGGGGCCCCCTTGCAATTGCGTCATTGTGAATCCACCAGTGTAGTTAAAAATATAATTTCGGAAGAAAAAAAAAAGAAAAAACTCTTACTTAAAAAAAACATTTTCTTTTAAATAAAGTCTAATGAAGTGTTGGTCGTTACAATAATAATAATAGATAGACATTATCTAACTAAATATAACCCATTAATGCCTGACATTTTTTTTTTGCTTAGATATTTTGTATACTGATTAAAAACAGTGTTTAATGGACAGGAAAAATAATAAAAAAAAATATTATGTAAAAAATAATTTTTTTATTAAGGAAAGAAAAATCGTCCCTTAAAAGTTACGATAGACCCCAGAGGGTATATACTTTTTTTACTAAATTTTTTTCTGCCTACGATATAATATTTAAATAGACATTTTATAAGAAGAAATAAAATCAGCAATTAACATAAATTGGGAAGCTGGGAATCACTTTGAAAACTTAGCTTTTTTTCTTGAGATTGTGAACGATGTCATTTTTGATAAAGGTCATATTAAAACTGCTACAGAACACACTTTACAATGGTTATGTGCTGCAATCTGTTAATAACGAATTGAAACAATACCAAGGTACTAATTAAACACGATTATTTGGTTGAAATGTTCATTTTGGGGAAATTCAGACCCTTTTTTGGACCGTCCCTAAAAAGGGACGCTAGGCACTAATGGGTTAAATTAACTGCAAAGGTGACTGAATACAGGTATGAATTATTTCATTATTATAACTGAAACACACCAGTTCATGTGAAACTCACAAGCATTTTACATAAAAGATAGCAATAAAAAAAAAGTGACATTGCTTTATGCATTTTTATCACGCAGTGCACGACAAAAAAAAAAAAGCTTATTAAATCCTTTAATTGCTTTTCCCGTAACAAGCACTTCAATGTCAGGAATATCTTACTTGTTGAATATTTAATAGGATGCAGTAGGCACGTAGAAAAAATTGCAATTAGGTTGTGACATTTCGGCAAATTCGATTCTTCTTTGTTGGACTGTGGCATAAATTCCAGTTTAATTGCAATTTGCCATTTCTGTTATTAACTTTTTCTCTTTTCCTTTTCGGCTGTAATACATTTTAATTTTGACATTTAGAAAATTATCACATCGCAGTTGAATAAATAACGATCAAGTGAAGAGAAAAAGAGGTTTGTTTCGAATATGACACGTTATTACATTTTAATTTGTAGTTGAATGCTTGCAATTAAAGAAATATAAATAAACAATCTATTAAGGAATATTTCACACATGGTTATTGTCTTCATGAATAGAACAGTATTAAACAAGAAGTTCTGTCAAGAACTAAACGAGCCTACTTTCCCGTACATCGACATCGGCATTCTAGCATCTGATCATTATTCTCTTGATTATCTAAGACTAAAAATTATGTCAAACATACCTTTTAAGCACTTGAAGCTGATTTCTAAAAGCAAAATATACCCCTCTCATCAGATGAAATAGACACATAAAAAGTAAATAAATGAGTAAATAAAGCTTTGTCGCACCTTTTAAAGAATGTAACTGTTACAGTTCTTCCGTAGAAAAATTCCTCAATTGTTTTCAAAAAAAAATTAAAGTACAAAGTACATCAAAACACATTTTATCAAAGAAAGAAAAAAAAAAAAAGAAAAAAAAAACTCGTCCGTTGATAAAATGTCTCAAATTTCACTTTTAATCCGTTGCCAGTTGTTAAATATAAATAAAGAATAAAATGCCCTCGTGAATGAAACATTTTTGTTACAAAAAAAATCGTCTGCCAAAAATAATAATAATAAATTCAATAAAACAAATGAATAAATAAACAAAAAATCGTCTGCACAGTCAGTCATTTTTTTTTCGGACTGTTTACTCAAAAGTTATTAGGGGTGACAGCTTGCTTGAGCGGTTCAATGTTGAACGAAAAATTGTTCAAATCGGAAATGTAAATACGGGAATGAAGTATCCTTGAAAAGTTCTTTCCAACAAAAAAAAAGTTTGTTCAAATCGGACTGTTCATTAAAAAGTTAGTATCGCGGGACCGGTTATTTGAACGGCTCAAAGTTGAACCAAAAATTGTTCAAATCAAAAAATCAAATATGGGAATGAGCTGTACTCGCCGAGATCTTTCCAACAAAAAAAAGTTTGTCCAAATCGGAATGTTCATTCAAAAGTTATTAGGGGGGGACAGACAGACAGACAGACAGACCGACCGACCGACGCACAAATTCCCCATCTCAATACCCTACTTTCAAATTTTTAATTTTTCGATATTTATTTCATTTTTTTGTTTCTTTTTGACTTTTTTTTACTTGGCGATATTTTTTGAACTTGGCGATATTTTTTGGACTTGGTGATATTTTTTGGACTTGGCGACATTTTTTAGATGCATTAAGCGAATTTTAATGCTTTTTTCGTCTCTTTTATTTTTAACGGGAAAGTAGGCTAAAAAAGGATAGAAAAGGGAACTTAATCCTAACTTGTAAAGTTAATTGTAGGGATGCACAGTGGGGTGCATCGAAAAAGCGGTTTTTTTTTTCATATCAAATTTTCAACAGTGCAGAGGAGTTACTTTGTGGTACTTTTATTTATGAGCACAAAATTGTACTGATCTAAGTTAATATCTTCAGTTGCCTCTGAGGCTGTTCATTATTCGAAATTTGTTGTTTTTAAAAATAGTTTTTTTTTCCCTTCAAAATAAGAAATTGAACTCCTTAGCTCTAATAGTACCGTAAAGTTACCATATGGAGCCCTTAGAGTTGGTGCAAATTTCTAATCATGTGGGCTTTGCAGTTACTTCTGGGGCCGTTTATTAGACAAAATTCTACAATTTTATCGTTTTTTCAATGCTTTTCATTTTTGCATCAAAAACTATAAATTTTAATTTCAATAGTGTCTAAAAGATGT
>JAXGGA010019740.1:0-19510 GCA_038373865.1 Uloborus plumipes
ATTATAAAAATTTTTTTTGAACAATTATTATTTTTTTAAACCTTTTTTAAAAAAAACTTATGATCATTTCGTGCATAAATAAAATGATTTTTACATATTTAATTAATTTCTCCGGAAAGAGAAGAATTACTTTATGCGGGAGACATTGACAATGCTATTCTCAGGATAAAAATGCTTTATTTACTTTTCCCTCTCGTATTCACTGTAGATGCCGATGGATCTTTAAATTGTTCAAATTAACATAGTCTGTCATTTAGTAAAATTACAAAATTAAGAACATTAAAATTAGGATAAAAATCTATATTCAAGGTACAAATTGGTTAATATTCCTTGAATGTAAACTTGCTTTTTCAAGCAGCTTAATTAAAAAATAAATAAATAAATAAATAACTATTTAAAAATCATTTCACAGAGCTTTGATATAAATCACAGCTTATTTATAGTATATATACTATATTTTTAATTAATATTTTTTTTTTGTGTGTGTGTGAAATCAAAACGCATCGAAACAGAACAAAAAATGTTTGAAAAGTAACGAATAGCTAAAATATTAGATTTTTAGAAGAAATCTATATTTTTGATGTAGCAGATAATCACTGCAAAAAATAAACTGTTATTTTTACAGTATAATATATTATAATACAGTATATTACATTATTCAGTATTTTTTATATTACTCTTAACTTTAAAGTTTATTTTTGTGCATTTAAATTTTAAACTGGAACATCTGCTGGAAGTATTATACTATAAAAACAAATTTATTTTTTGCAGTGCAGTTTACACATTATTTATTACATGTAAACTTAACGCAATTTCATTGAAATATTTTAGACACCTAGCAATTGTATTAATTGCGAAGCGTACCTGTTTTAGTATGATGCATACTTTTTACTTCATATTTCACAGAAGAGGAAATATTCAGCGAAGTAATCATTTTCATTTAAATACTGTAACACCAAATTAAATAGAAGAAGAGTGAAACTTATGAGAGTATTTAGAAATGACTCCGGAAAATCTTTCTAGATCCTAAATTAGTAAAAATAGTGTTTCATTGCATTCTTAGAACATCTTTTATCTCTCTTTGGTTTATATATAAAGGCACAAAACCGTAGTGCTCTTAGTTAAAATAAATAAATAAATAAATCTGCTTATAGCTGAATTTCAAGTTTTTGTCATAGTTAATAGGATCTATAAACTATGATCTAGAAAATAGATCTTCACATTTTTGCCCGAAAAAAAAGGAAAAAACACCGTAAATTTTTTGAACTAATTTACAGGAGAAAGCAATTATACCCCTTTTTAATTTTTAGTATAAATAGCTCATATTCAATGAATGTCAGAAGGTAAATCTCGGTAAAATCTAATAATCCAGTAATGACAAACGAAATATCCATCCGTGCAATTGTTTAAAAAAGAATTAATCTCTTATATGTTCTGTGATGCAATGTACCACACAAACAAGAGTTTAGCGAGAAAAACACGTGATTGAAGAACAGAAAATTTTACCCTACTTTTCAAAACACGTGAGATGTCATAAAATTGTCACGTTTTTAAATAATGCGAAAACAATTATCATATTTACCTTTTTTTTATCTTAATTATATTTAAATGTTTTAGTGCAAAGCAACGTACTAGTCTATTTTAACACGACAGGTTCAGAAAAAAGCCCCTCCCCCAGCTGATTTACAATCTAGGTGGATAATTGATAGTTTATAAGTTTCTAAAAAGAACAAGCACAGGCTATAAACACCATGCAACGGCATTTAAAACAAGTATAACATCAATTTATTCTACGACGAGGAAAAATGTACCAGTATAAACAAACGCACGAATTATGCGCGAAATAATTCGAAAAATAATTTTACGATTGATGGCGGATAACAGCAAGTCCGATTAGAAGGATGTCGGATTGGAGAAAGATCATTAGAAAATTGAAACACTGATTGGTAGGTGAAGTCGTAGTCACGGATTTTCTATGTATTCAATAGGTAAAAATGCAAACATGCAAAGGGAGTAAAATGCCAATTTAACAACTCTGTTTTAATCAATAACCATTTTGACATGTTTTTACATCGCTCATAAGAAAGAGATATCAAGACGTTGATTATCAGTACGTCTTAAGAAATTGCCTGTATAGCTTGAAGCTAACTTATGCTTGAATAAGCTGTTTTTTACAAATTTTTAAGCAGCTCCTGTCCACTAAACCTCGCAATTTTATTAAAACAACTATGTGTTAAGTAAGATATATGAACGTGCAATGCGTAGTTCTTTACGCGAATCCAAATCATAAATAGATGAAAAAATGCTTTTATTGGTATGATTGCAAAATCATTAGTGCCATCTTTTATATTTAAATCTTTTTACAGTCATCATTGAGTTTCAGCAACTGTTCGTAAAGTCATTAAAACACATTCAAGATTTCGCAATTGCTTCCTAAGTTTTTCTAAGTGGTCGTCTCCTAAAATTCTTCGAGATTCATTAGGATGATGTAAGGCCCATCGATATATACGAGCCGGCGCATCAAGATTAAGTTTCACCACTTTGGATCCAGCTCGTGTTTGTGTGATTGAGTGGTTGTCTTTTCTGGCCAGTAATCGCGTTTTGGTAATTTTTCACTATGAGTAATTATTAGCGGTACGTGGATTTGGCAAAGCTTAGCAATGTGCCAAAACTTTTTTCTGGTAACCCTACTCCGCAACAATGAAAATGTGAAAGTAAAAGTTAAGGAATTGGATCCAAAGTGGTGAAACTTAATCTTGATGCGTCGGCCTGTTTATATAGCGGCTCTAGGATGATGCGTAGGGGAGCAAAAAACGCCGATGTGCTGAATTTAGTGGAATATAATTGAAAGAGATCTTGCAATATTGGTTAAGAGGTAAATTTTTTTTTTCAACTTTTATCCAGAATTATGGAGGGAAAGAAGCAAATGCAGCTTGAGGGAGGTTTCAATATTAATGTTAGAGTCAAATTAACGTTTGTTGGACATGAAACAGTTGTTCTTAAAGGTTTCTATTCATGAATAAGTTTCATCGCGCAGCAGTGAAGCAATTTATTTTGAAACTTGTCTGAGCTTGTCCACTTTAACTATATTTTATCATGCCAAAAGGTGACATTTTAACACATAAATACAGCACTAACTGAAAGTGTGTAAAATAATTTTTTTATTTTGGCTTTTCTGTAAGTGGTAAAATTTAACTTAACAATACAGAAGAACTCTTAGCAATGCATTAGTGTTTTTTTTTTCTTTTTCAGACGGGTTCACATCCAGCTTTTTTTTTTTTTAAGGGGAGAGGTGTTCATCACAACATTTGCATATGTCTATAGTTGTGGTTGTAAGGATTGTTGAGCATCAAACAAGATTAAAGATTTATGTGTGTGTGTGTGTGTGTGTGTGTGTGTGGAGGGGGGTAGTCTATCATAAAAATTTCTACTGCACTTGTACCCTTGCTATTGTGTCAGTAAAAGAAGAGTGTTAGTAAAAAGCAAGGCAGCGGAGTCAGAGGGAAAATGTCCAGCTCCGCTATCTAGAATTTTAAAGCCTAAGATTCCCATTCCTTTGCGTTAAAAGTACTTCTAATTCTGCTTCATGACACAAATTCGATTCACAGGAACATGTGTAAGATCTTAGGGATAGCCGATAGCGACCGACAACAGACTTCCACGCATAGACTTTTAAATCCTACAACTTCAACTTGGACTCTTTTTTTCCCGAAATCTGTCCGTATCTAGCTTCACAGTCCAGATAAAAATGTAATGTTAATTCTCGACATGCCAAATATATAAATACTTTTTTCCTGAACTTTCTACTTTTTATCATGAAGTCTTGGGATTACCATGCAGAGAAGTGGTTTAAGTCTTCACACGCCGGCAGTCAAGTCCATGAGGGCAAATGAAAGTGGCTCTAACATTGGACTAATTGGGACTGAAATATGTATGAGAGCCTTTTCCTAAATACTCCAACCTTTTTGCACAATTTCTCAAGATTTCCATAAGAGATGTGGAAGGTTCTTTGCAAGCGGGGGATCAAACCCAGTTTGTCTGAGTGTAAAACAGCTGCCTTGACCCAGTAGACCATATGCTCTGACATGAGAATCAGTTTACATGCTACTCACGACCTTCCGATGAAGCCAGAAGCAGCCCCATCGATAGCATTTATTCCACTCTCTCCAAGATCTAGTTAATAATGAAAGCTCCTCCTCATCACCCATTCTTTCTTCCTCCCAGTTGCAGAAAGGAAGAAAGAATGTCGTCTGAAGCAAGAACAGTTGCACTCTCAGCGAAGCTCTTCAGTTTCTCTGTTCTCTTTCAGGGTCATTAAGAAAAGAGAAAGGACATAGAGCCCCTTCCTTTTACCTTCTCCAGGTTTTTAGTTAACAATTACACTGAAACTACTTCCTCACCACCCATTCTCTCTCTCTGCCTCCGTGTGCTTTGTAACATTACTCGGAAACACTAATAGCGCGTGCAGAGCAACAAGTTAAAAAGAGCAAAAGAACCAACTCCCCAAGCGATCGATACCGCCCCTGTATCCATTCTTTCTCCGATTGCGCGATGGTAACTCCTTGTCCCTTGAGGTTGCCAGCCTGGAAATAAGACGCAATTCGTTCCCATTGATAGTTTCTGTGTTCCGTTAGGATGGATGAATCAAATATGTCGTATTCTGTTTTCATTATGAAAGGCGCCCGAGGAATTGGCCCGCCTTCTTGTTTTGCAATGCGTAATATGCTGTTGATCATCAACAGCAAACACTGAAAATATATTGAAATAGGTTGGAGGTGGAATTTTGAGCTTGCATTTTATTGTCGAATATATTGATGGAGGAATGGAAAGGTATTTAAGAAATGTGATTACGAGCGGATTTCAAAAGACGGTTTCACGGGAAGGGTGAATATTTAATGGAGAGTTTTGCAAAGCATAGAATGCGTTATAACGAAGCTTTCTGGTTGTGAGCATGCTAAAATCAATTGTAAAATTCAGATGATTTCGATAAAAGAACTTTATCATTTAGAAAGTAATTACCACGAGAAGCAGAGTATAAAACTCATGAAATGAAGGAAAAAAATAAGTTCAAAAGCAAGATATTAATGTGCAATAAATTGAATTGAAGTAACAAATGAAATGAAAAACAGAGCCGAAATAGTCGATTCATAACAGTTCAATTTTAATAAATCCTTGTATGAAATGGGATCAAGTTTCTTGATTTTGAAATCAAAAATAAATTTAAAAAAAAAATGCTAAAAACACATGAAAGAATATGAACATGAGGGCTCAGAAGATTAACTGTTATATAGCTTGACTAACCGTTATTATAACTACCGTAAAATGGGGTGTATAGGAACAGCGGGGTCAATCGGAACAAAACTTCCCGACCGTATTAAGAAATTCTTCATAAATATACTATTGGGTATTTTTCGCATTACTTTTTTTTTTTAGTAAGGTAAGATCATAGGAAGTAGGAAAAAATTACTTTTGTCAATCTGGCAACGCTACTGGCTTCTAAGGAGGGCTGCACGTGGAATGCTAGAAAACATCACATTTTCATAGACTGCAAAACTTCATATGCAGAAACAAACCTTATCATATTTAAAAACTAAGAGTGGTATGTTTCAATTATACATGTATCTGAACAACAGAATACCACATTAGAATTTACATTTTTATAAATTGTGTCATAAAAATGAAGAATTCTAAAAAATGCCATGGGAAAAAAAATTGCGGGGTGAATCGGAACACTTAGTTCTGTTGTTTCAATTCAAACTTATTTGCAGGAAACTGTTTGAAAAATCAAGATTCTAACACCAATTCTTCTAATAAAGACAAGGACAAGGATTTATTACTGTTTATCCCTTCTCGTGAGTAACTAGATCTTAAAATGACAAAAAGCTGCAGATTTCAAAAGATTTTTTCTCCAGGACTCTTATTTTTACTTAAAATACGAGGGGGGAAGTCACATAGACTTTATGTAGTAAAAGTCCAGCACACAGACAGTGATGAATAAGCGAGAAAAATCTCTCAGGACAGTCCCCGAAACCCAGAGATTTTAAGAAACTAAAGAAAAGGTAGAGTTCATCCCAGGAGATGGAAAGAAAAAACTTAAGCCAAGTCACAATTGCTAGTTTTAAGGACAAGTACATATTTGTGGACAACATGAGTGACTTCCATTCATGTAAATCTTTTTATTTCAATTAAAAAGCATTTCTTAAAATTACTTTTCATTTTTCATAAGTTCAAAATATTTTGAATTTTGACAAATTATAAACCTTTACTGGTATTGAAATTATACCATTTATTTGATAGTATTTATCTGTTCTCATTCTCCCCCATCAATATTACTCATATTTGTGAGACCTATCACAGGTTGAATTGAAAAAAATAAAAATTTTAACATGTGTTCCGATTGACCCCTATCAGTGGGGTGATTCGGAACACCCATAATTTCCTGTATATTTTAATAATAATTGTTCAAAATGTTTTGTCTTTGCTTGAAACATCAAAAGTAAAGCAAGACTGAAGATTTTACCAAAAAAATAAAAAAAAATCTTTTAACTGCTTTTTTTACAATCAAAGCTGAAAAGTGTTCCAATTCACCCCATTTTACGGTATTTTTAAATTTATTTTTCTTGACCTTCTTTAAAAACAAATAAATAAGTAAGATAAAATAAAATGAAATAAAATAAAACAAAATAAAATAAAACAAATAAGTAAATAAGTAAATGAATATCGAAATAGTTATGGTAACAGTAATTTTCTGGAATCTAAATAGTTTTGTTATTCAGAATCGCTTTACTGGCATACGTAATTAGCCTCAAAAACTACAAAAAATTTTTTCAAACAATTTATTTCCGACGGTTCTGAATATTTTTGAAAAGTAGCTCGGTGACAATGCCTATGGCTTCACCGAACGCGTATCCGTAGATTATGTCACCAAAGCTTTCTTCATGAAATTTTGTTTTTGCCATCAATTTGTTGTGCGAGCCAAAGTATTATAGAGACTTAAAAAAATAGAAATTTTCACCAAACTTCCATGTGTTCTTGTTGAAATATTGACTTCAATTCGATAATTTTTCAGACATTTACGCCGGATACGATAAATTGAAATAGCCCTTTCTCCAAAAGAAGTAAAAAGCTATAAGCAACATGAAACTATCTCCTTGCATTATTTCAGAATATGCATGATTTTCAAACTCAGTTGTAAACGAAAGGCCATAAAAGCGAAAGGCCATTAAAATATATCAACAATGCTTCAATTAAACTATTTTAATTTTGTACTTTTTTCTTTGTGCAGCTCTGTTTAAGTAGTAGCACAAAGAAACATTGTTACTCTTCATCACCAAAACGGCATTCTAATCACTAATTAATTACAATCTAATTAATAATGCAGAAATACACTGCAAAGAATGAACTGTTGTTTTTATAGTATAATACTGACAGACGAGGTTCCAATTTAAAACTAAAATGCGCTGTAATAAACTGTAAAACTAGCAATTTCACAGTTTCTTACTGTAAAGTTAGAAATTTTACTATTTATTGCCTAAAATTTAGCTGTATTATACTGCAAAAGCAACAGTATAATACTGGCAGCAGAGCTTCCAGTTTAAAACTAAAATGCAAGTTAATAAAGTGTAAAATTAGCAACTTTGCAGTTTATTACTGTAAAACTAGCAATTTTACAGCTTAGTACTGTAAAATTGTAAATTTTACAGTTTATTACTCAAAAATTAGCTGTATTACACTGTAAAAACAACATTCATTTTTGAATTAATGAGGAATGGAATGCAAATGAATCAATAAATGAATGAATAAATAAACGGAAGAAGCTATGCAATACACCACCAACTCCTTTATTCCATCCATGGACTGCAATTTTGTGCATTTTGGCACTCGTCAGCATTTAGTAGGAATTAAACGAGCTGGAGGCTGAAATCCTCTTATAGAGCATTTCCTCTTATAGAGCATTTCCTCTTATAGAGCATTATATTGCATGTTTCTGACTTAGTCCTGGCTTAGGGGCGTTACTTAGCGTTACTTTATACGGAAGAAGCTATTTCACTTTGCCCTATCTACTTTTTCCAGCTTGTAATTGACAACTTGTATTGAATATTCAAAATCAAAACTGGGCTTTTATGAACTAAATAAGTACTGCTCAGGAATATAGTAGAATCTTATTAATACTTAAAATAGTTTTTTAAGAACTTTATCATTTTTTTTAATAACAAAAAACATTTTTGATAAACCATGAAATATTGCAAAAGGGTCATCAAATTTTAAAATAGTTTTATTTCTTTCGTTGATGTTTGGAGCTAGTGGCAGCCGCTTAAATGAACCACGTTTGTTCTGAACAGTTTTAATCCAATAAAGCTGAATATTGCACTGTTTTTCACTATTTGATTCGCTAAATCGGCTGATTTAATTAACCGGCTTCCACTGCATTTAGTTTTTAGCGGGAACCAGCTATATATTTAGGAACTTAGTTAAAATATTGCTAGATAGAAAGTGCTGCAAGCTGAAAATATTTCACCACTTCACTTTGCCTCACATTCCCCTAATAATGTACAGTAGCCCCTCGTTATATCGCTCATTCGGATATATCGCTCTTTTCTTTTGTCTCCCCCCCCCCTCCAAAAAAAACTTTTAGTTCGAAACCATTTTTGAGAAAATATGTAAGGTGCCCAGAAAAGGTCTCTTTCTCATTTATTTTGTCATCAATGAACAAAACGAAGGTTCTTCTATTCTTCTGAATTTGCTGAAAAGAAGCAGCAAATTCCTGTCACCCAAACTTGCATACTGCAGAGGCAGTTTGAAAACTACTGAACACTTTCTTTTGTATTGATACAATCAGTGAAAAGCATCTGTTAGTAATGTGTAGTAGTTTTCTGTAAAAGTTATATTTTTTTGTTACTTTTGACTGAAAAAAAAAGCTAATGTTCGAATAAATGAATTTTTATGTATGTGCACGCATAATTTACTTGCATGCTGGATATAAAACTATTTTTAATGACTTCGGTTATATCGCGCTTTCGGATATATCGCGCTTTTTTCTGGTCCCCCAAAAAGCACGATATAACGAGGGGTTACTGTATTAAAAATCGTTTGTAAATTGTTCTTACTCGATTTCGCATTTTGGGAGACAAACTTAAGAGCTTAAAAGGAATCTCGTAAATGATTTTTGAAAATGATTCAACTATATTTCTCCTTATTTATCAGATTTCTTCCCGCTTTAAAAGTTTGTCGACTCTTTTCAAGAAAAAAATTCGGATTGGCGTCCTTTTGCACAGATCTTTTGAACCAAAGCAATTGGTTCATCAGACAGTGCTTGAATGTTATTTGAAATTGTTTTCTAGAAAAGTTAAATTGGATTTCTTTGCGCAATTTGACGGAAACTTCCCGATTTCCGAATGAAATTCCAGTAATTTTTTTACTTTAAAACTTTCGAGGGAGAAGAAATGTGAGGTATTTATTTAGCAGTTCAGTTTTTAGAGGAGGAAATGACTTCTTTAAATACCCTTAAGTTATATTTTCTCTTTAAAATTAAAACTAATAGTACTGCCTAGTTCTGTCATTCTTGTAATACACATGGCAAAACAGATAAGTAGATAGATGCACAGGTAGAAACATTTAAAAATGTAAGTGTATAATTTGTGCAGTTTTAGTTGCGAATTAATCCTAAAAATTATCAGAAAAAGAATTTACTTTTTAATTTTTTTGAATGTTATTAGAATTGCAATTTTGAGAATGATCAGTAAATGTTAACTTATAGTTAGACAATGCTTTAAATGTAATGTATTTAAATAAGTAGCTAAATCTTGGGGGAAGCATTAATATATACAGAAGTCGAAAATGAAGCCTTTTCTTTAAACTTACGGTTTTTAATAAAATCATCTGAAATCATAAATATTTATCTTATTTTAGTGTAAAAAATGTAAATAACTCACCAAAAAGAAAAAATAAAACTAATACTAATGAGGAAGTATACCAGTTAGAGCAGCTCATATAAATTGTATTGAAAGTAAAGATACATTTTAAATATTTAATTTTTATATGCTCTTTTTAAAGAAGGAGCGAAATCTTGGGGAGAATGTCAATAAATAGAGAAGGCCGAAAATGGAGCTTTTTCTTTAATCTTACAGCTTCAATAAACTCAGCTGAAATCATAAATATTTATCATATTTTAATTTACAAAATGTAAATAGCTCTTCAAAAGGAAAAAAAATATAGCAGAAACTAATACAGATGCTCAAATATATCAGTTCCGGTAGCTCATAAAAATTTTAAGTAAAGATCAATTTTAAATGTTGAATTTTTGTTTACGGACGGAAAATAAATAGATTTCAATTTTCTCAGTCGAAGTATATTTTAAAATAAAAAAAACGTTATATTCTTAGAGCAATAAATTGAAAAGAATCATTTTTCGTTTGTTTCATAAACATTTTTTTCATATTCCGATCACTGCATATATGCAGTGATGTGTATACACATTTATAGATATATAAATATATATACACATTTATAGACAAACATAACCTGCACAAGATACAAGTAAGTATTGTTGAGAATGATTTGTCGACAAAATAACTCATTGGTCATATTAATGAAAGTAATAACTAAAGTAAAAAACATTATGATTAAATTGATTAATATTATAATGTATATTACAATAATTAAATTTATTAAACATCTCAGAAAACTGAAACTTTTTTTTCGTTTATTAAAAAAATAAATGGATGAATAAATAAATAAAACCAAAAGTACTTCATATTCATTTAAAAGTATTTCATACTCTGATTGCTACCGATACGGTTATAGACAAAAAGAACTGTAAGAGGTAAATATTGTTGAGCACAACTTATCGACAAAAAAAAAAAAAAAAAAAACACTTTTGCCATATTCCAGAAAGAAATAATTAAATTGAAAAATATTATTTTCAATTGATTAAATATTACAATAAATATTGTAATAATTTAATTAATTAAATGTCGCAGTAAATTGAAACTTTTTTTTTTCTTTTATTAAAGAAATAAATAAAGAAATAAATAAAATCTAAAGCAGAAAAGCATTTTTGCGGATTATAAATTCAGATATAGTTTTTTAAAAATCATTTATTTACACTTAAAACAGATTCCGTTGCTTGACAATTGTTTGCTATACAATAATGTGTGCTACATATTCTGATCACTGCATATGCATAGTAGACAAAATTTTTTTTCGCAAGGTTAGTATAGTTGAGCATGACTTATCGACAAAATAACATTTTTGCCATATTCATCAAAGTAATAATTAAATTGAAAAATAGTATGCTTAGATAGATTAATAAACATAATACTTTAATAAATATTATTTATAGTAATTAAATTGATTCGCACTGAATAAAAAAAATTGTTTATTGAAAAAATAAATATAAATAAATAATATAAATAAATAAAAATAATAATTTAAATAAATAAATAAAATCAAAAGCAGAAAACATTTTTAGCAGTTGATAAATTTAGATGAAAAAAATATCAGTAATTTACATTTTAGATCAAATTTCACACCTAGAAATTGTTTGCGATACAATGTATTTAATATTCTGATCATTGCATATACATTAAAAGATAAAAAGAACTGCACGAAGTAAATACTGTAGAGCACAACTAATGGACAAAATAACACTTTTGTCGCATCCACGAAAGTTTGTTGATGTAAATAAAGCAAATCGAACCATCTGTTGCTCAACAATTCCCGCTGCGAGCTTATTTATTGAGTTATTTACCACCTACAGATGAACTCCTAAAAGCAGCCATTAATCAAGTCGAGAAACAGAAGGTCATTTTCTTGAAAAGGAGAGGAACTTTATGAATGATTCGGTTTTAATAACTGCGGTCGTTCATCATCACATGTGTCACGAACCATTTCTTCTTTCACACCCGTCTTTGCATCGATTGTTCAGAGCATCGGGTCTTCGAATTAAATAGTTCTGTCTGAATATTAGGACAGAAACGGGTACAGCGTAGAGTCGGTTTTTTTTCTGCACTGTAAAAAATAAATGTTGTTTTTACAGTATAATACAGCTAATTTTATGGTAATAAACTGTAAAAATTGCTAATTTTCCTGTAATAAACTATCAAATTGCTGATTTTACAATACTAAACTAAAAAATCGCTAATTTTACTGTAATAAACTGTAAAAATATTTATTTTACAGTTTATTACCCTGCATTTTACGGTTTTAAACTGGAACCTCTACTGCCACTATTATACTGTTGTTTTTACAGCATAATACAGCTAAAACTTACGACAATAAACTAAAATTTCTAAATTTACAGTAAGAAACTGTCAAATTGCTAGTTTTAGTTTATTACTGTGCATTTTACAGTTTTGGAAACCTCGACTGCCAGTATTATACTGTAAAAACAACAGTTCATTTTTTGCAATGTGTTGGGAATGTTGATTCAGCCCACTTTAAAATGACAGGAGTTGATAATAGAGTAAAATATCTGACTGACTCTTTTAAAAGGTCATTTCTGACGTGAACTTTAAAGGCTAATGCTAGATAAGCACGGTTTAGAAAAATAGTATGCCAATCAATCAAATGAAGTGGTTGTACAATGCGTATAAACATAACATACAGTACAGTGCACACGCTACAATATGCAATTACTTTTTTTACTTCCTTTTACGTAGTAAAGGAAGTATTGTGATCGTGAAAAAAAAATCACTCAAATTTGAGTCTAAATTTTGATTTTGCTCACCCCCGAATGAATGTTCAGTAGTTTTTTCGACCTGTCAGCACATGCATATGTACCTACCAACATATAAGCAGCCGAAAAATCCTTTTCAACCACCCCCGAGTTAATTACGGCGAGTTTTCTCGTGAAGTCTGTACATACGTATGTGCGTATGTGTGTCGCATAACTCAAAAACTATATGCCGTAGAAGCTTCTAGCTTGGTATGTAGGCTCTGAGGATGGTCTAGTTATGCACCTCCCCTTGTGGTTGCATTCGAATGTTCCCAAGGGGTGTTTTACCCCTTTTTTGGGGTAAATCAGTGTTAATTTCAATGCAGACTCAAGTGATATGAATTGGCGCGACCACTTGGCGATATGTCGCCAAGCTTTTGGTCAACAATTGTTTGACGCCAACTTGGCGACATATCGCCAAGTTGGGGACAAATTTGGCGAAAAAATTATTTTTTAAATTTGGGTTCATCTTAGCGCTATTGGCGATATGGTGCGAAAAATTCACTGAATGATATTAAAATCAGCAATATTTAGAAAATTAACCATTGTAAAATATTTTTTGCATTGTTTCGTGGCAGATTGGGGGAGTAAATATTTGAGTTGTTATCTTGCTCACTCCAAGCACTTTTTTTAACACTTAAGGCAACTACTAAGAAATTTACACGTAAAAGGAAGTAGTGTGGGGTCCATACCAGATGTTTTGTTAATAGCATTTACCGTATTTTTCGCCGTATAAAACGTACTTTTTCTCCCCAAAATCAGGGGGAAAAGCGATATCATTCAGGGCCCGAATGATTGCAAGATCTTCTCGGTTTGGTTTGCCCTGTATGAGAAGATCTTGCAATCATTCGAGCACTGAATGATGGCGTTTTCCCCCCTGATTTTGGGGAGAAAAAGTGAGTCTTATACGGCGAAAAATACGGTAATTGACTTTACATATGAGAATTTTTTGCTATCTATTTATCTTTCTTTCTTTTCTGGTTACTGCTTCGTATTTTAATGAGTTTGTTATTGTAATATTGATGCAATTCGTCATAAAAATTTAGAAACAAATTGAAAAGCAGCAAAAGTAAAATTTAACACATGAGTGTTTTCTTCTATTTAAATGAAAAAAAAAACACTTATCAAAATTACTTTGAATGCGATTATAGTAATAATATAATTTAAGGCCATATCATTTTTTTATTTCTCTCTAAGCAACTGATAGCGCTGTAGTTTAAAGAATTAGCTATTATGTAAGTACAGGAGCTAAAAATACAGAAACTGTGAATCAAAGTTACTTTTACTGATTGCGTAGTTTATGGCTACATCACATCACTAATTCTCTTTAAAAATAATCAATAAAAATGACTTGAAGAAGTAGTTATTCTATGAGTAGAGAAGTTAAAAATAGAGAAACCTTGGTTTAAATGTACCTTGAATGAGTGACTAGTTTATAACTGCACTAGCTATACGCCCATGGCCATGCTCGTGCATAAAAAGAAGTAAAAGGGGGAACCTGCTCAAAATTTGCCATTCCCGATATGATTAATTGAAGGAACACAGTTCAAAAAGAAAGAAATATTGAGAGAAAAACTAATAATTTTCATTTTAATCCAGCGTAAGAGCTATTCCCCATAAAGCTGGAAAAAAAATTTACTTTGTGATTTGACTTGAGAAAATCCTTGAATATTCAATACGAATATCAGAAATCATTAACGCAACTCTAGCTGTCGACAGGGAGTTGAGATAATCCACTTATTACTGAATTGGGTTGAGGAAAGCCTTCGGATATATGCGAAAAATGTGACTTAAATTGAAATGAAAAAATGCGTTACCGATCGATTTTTTTTTAATACCTTTATTAACTAGCAACAATACCCGGCGTTGCCTGGGCCAGTAAAAATATTGAGAAACAATTTATAATCGCCTTTTTTTTCCTAAACTAAAAGAACTCAAAACGTACCGCTTTGACGATTTAAAATGTCGCTAAATTTGCGGTTATTTGTTTTGGGATACCTAGGATAATTTTGATCCCCTCCCTACTTTATAAAAATATGCTAAGTATTATTAAGTTAGTAATTTTTGTCACAGAAAAATTGTCATTTAATGCTGAGAAAATATTGCTGACCATGAAATGACGCTAAAAGTTTTTGTCCTAAGTGATTTCGAAATTAGTAGGGAGCATTTGACAATTATTTGTGCGAAAAACAAATTAATGGTAGTTTTAGTTTTGGAGTTTGATTAATTTCGTATGCGGATTACTTTACGCTTTGACGTATGTTTTAAAAGTTTTTTAATGACAACGTACGGAATCGGCCAAAAAAAAAAAAAAAAACTGAACTTTTCTTCAACTGTGGGAGTATTATTTCGATGATTAAGATTTTGGCGCAGCCTACAAATATCAGACAACAGTCGTTTTATTTTAGTTATACCGTGTAAGAAGTAAAGTATTATTACATAGTCTTTGGCGCCAAAACTGGAGTCAGTTGAAAAAATTACCCATATATAGTTATTATAATATTCTTGCAACAAATTCGGCAAGATACCTGTTCGATTGGATTCTAAGTGACCAATTGTAAGTACCCGCCCAGTCAGCGCAAACAAATTTTTAAAAATACCGTAAAGTTGTATTTAAAGTTCCATTAAATTGGAAAATAATGAACCCAATCCATTTATTAGTTGCCAATCTCTTCAAGCGATTACATTACCGATACTCTAAAACCCATACTGTCGGCCCCGCTCAAACGAATACTGTCGGTTCAAAGAAATATTATTTGACTAAGCGGAGAATTCGATTAAGCGGAATCTTTAGTATTACGACTATGGAATGGGAGATATCCAGTTCCAGGATATTTTTTTCGTTTATCCGTTACCCGATTAAGCAGGACCGACAAATTTACGAAACTTGTGAAAATAATTGATACAGTGAACAATTTACTAATAAAAGAATACAATTTATTCTAAAGAAACATTATTTTCACTCAGCAATGCACATTAAGAAACACATTGCTTGAGGATAAATATTCTACTTATACACAACTAAGACTACAAAACGTTTTAAATACAAATCATGGTAAAAGATTAGATATTCCCCATGAAGCTGGAAAAAAAACCTTCATTATTTGACTTGAGAAAAGCCTTGAACATGAAATACGGAAAGAAGAAATGATGCCCGCAATTTTAGCTTTCGACATGGAGTTGAGATGATACACTAAATACTGAATTAGTTTGGTCAATTCCTTTTGATTTCTGAGAAATATGTACCTTAAATTGGAATGAAAAAGGCGCTACCGATCGAACTTTTTTGAATATCGTTATAAATTATAGCCTATGTGTTATTCTGCTGTATAAGCTACATTATAGTAAAAGTTTCATCAAAATCCATTCAGTAGTTTTTGCGTGAAAGAGGAACAAACATCCATACATCCATCCATACAAACTTTCGCATATATAATAGTAGTAAGATTAAAGCCTATATGTGTTATTCTGATGTATAAGCTACAATATTGTAGAAGTTTCATTAAAATCCATTCAGTAGTTTTTGCGCGAAAGACGAACAAACATCCATCCATCCATACAAACTTTGGCATGTATAATAGTAGTAAGATTATATCTGCACTTCTCTTAAAGCAGTTGCTATCCCTATTACTTAAAGAAATAGCCATGAGTCAGAACTAGCTCCGAAGAGTTCATGACCAGTAGTTTTCAGCTTTTAAAGTAATAACATTCTAGAAATTCCTTTCCCGAATAATTATTTTTCAATTCCAAAAGGTGGTAAGGTAAACGACCTTTTCTTACTGGTGCGGAACAAACAATTTTGAATTAAACTTTTTTTTTTTTGAAATTTCAATATCGTAGAATAATCTTTCAGAGAAAGTAAACAACGAGAGAAGCTGTTGTGGAAAAACTTGTTGAATATATTTCAAGGAGAATGAAAATTCTCCGGCAGAAAATGAGAAAGAAATGAGATGATTCTCTTGTTTTTTTCATCTTATTCTTTAAAATGCAAATACCTGATCAATTTTTAAATTCTTAAATTTTGTCTTTTTTCATGATCTCTTTAAAAAAATCGTTTGCGAGTTTTCTCTTATTTTTGAACTTTAGAGCAAATATTATCATGGAAATTATCTACAAAAGAAGCATTTTTTTTAAAGTTTCTTTACACATGATTCATTTTGTTCTTGAATTAATTGCTTGAACAAAAGACTCCCTTTTAGAGGCATTTCGTTTTTTTACCCCTGTTATTCTTGAGCAAAATGCAAATACAAGCCGATTGAAAAGGAAAGAGAGAGATAGAGAGAAAAAAAAACTGAACTTTTTTGCATGTAGGAGAATTTCAAATAAATATTGTTTTACTAATATATGTTTTATGTAAAAATATGTTTGTTTTCAAATAATCTTCTTTATGTAGAATAAACTAAATGTTATCTGTATCAAAATATCTTTAATATTGGTCAAAGACCATGAAGTTTTGTACCATGAATTTTTTTACAAAGTTATTTCGGAATACACAGCTTCAAAAGCACTTCGATGATTTTGTAAAACAGCAGTCGAAAACTTTGTACTATGAAATAAGTAAAAATAGACAACGTTTTAAAAAGTATAAATATTTACATTAAAAAGAGTTTAAATCTCAGCAAACAGCTGTTTCGGGGCTATAAAGTGCAAGTACCATCATCAGTGCATACAAATACAAAGAAAAAGACAGGTTCACATGCCAAAGACTGTCAAGTGAACTAACAGACAGAGTTCACTTGACAGTCTTTGGCATGTGAACCTGTCTTTTTCTTTGTATTTTTATGCACTGATGATGGGGCTTGCACACTTCGATGATTTCTTTAAAATACCAACTGTTTTTGATTTTAAGCAAATTTCTCATGTATATCCTTTCCGAAAAAATAAGCAAACTAATTACTGAGTTAATAAATACATTTTATTGAATTAAAACAATTAAAAATCCCTGATTACCCAAAAAATACGAAAAATTGGAAGTTTTCTGAAACAGTTTTTCCTCATATTTTTTTGAACCAAATAGTTAACTTTTGAATCTTCCTGGAAGGAGTAGCAAAAGCATAAAATTATGTATGTAAAATGTTTTACTTGGAAAATTTTCACGCGATATTTTTTGTTTAACTATTTCTATTCTAATAAAAAATATGAAGCTAGGTATGTTTGTATATGGGATTTAGACTCGCCTAGCGACAAGATCGATAGGTCCATTTTCATAAAAATTGGCTAAAAATTAATTTGTAGCAGAGGAGTGTGCATCTTAAAGCATATTTCTGAAATTCAACATTATTACTCATCATTCACTAAATAAATTTAACATTATGCCTCAGCAAATGATAACCACAAATAATTTTTAGGTCATTTGAAAGATTGGGGTCTTCTGTATTAGTTGAATTTTGTTCGAAGTTTATGAATCTTAAAATAGCTGTAAGCTTTGTTCGTGGAAAAACCTGAAAGCGAGACTTACCTGAAGCCTTCGGTCCCAATCTTTCCGTCATTGCGAATCCTTTCCAAAATCCGAAAATAATTTGGAGAACTTTTGGTGATACATTATGGTTCACTATATCCGAACATATAAAAATTAAAAGACGAAGATTAAAATTCCTAGTATTAAGTGCGTATACCCAAGTAGCACACTTGGTTCGTTTTTTAAAGGTTGTAAATGGTTATTAACGTTGTGACAACCGCTTAAAACGTTTATAAAACGTTTAAAGTTTTAGGGTAGCACGTTTTATTTGTGCTACCTGGGTATATGTGTGTAAATATTTCACTACCATGCAAATGGATTGAGCAAAAAATTATGAATTATTAAATTATTATTATTTCTGTAATAAATTTTGTGTCGAATTCAGATTCAAACGAACATTCTTTGTTGAGAGAGGCATATTTCGTTTTCAGAAATCAAAAGTAACAGCTAAAAGTTATGTTTGGTATATATATATGCAGTCTTATACAATTAAAAAAATATTGATCAGATGCTAGAAAGTTGACCAATACGACAACCTACGATTAAGATGAACTGAATTTAAAAATCCCTTGAAGTTTGTTTCAACGAGGTTCGACTGTATTATTAATATTACTACTGCTGTTGTTGTGGTTAATTTATTTAGCAACACTTTCAAACGAAATTACATTTTTTTCCCTTCAGCATCCTCTAATGAACTTCAACCGAAGCAGTCCTTATGCAATTCATTGCAGGTTCTGTTATTTCATCATTGTTTCGAGCTTCGCCCCTTGGCTTGGAGTCGCTGTTTATTTTTGGACGTTGCGAGAATTCGAGAAATGAGTCCGGGTGAACGCATTGTCTCCGATCTTACCCCGAAGGCACTTTCGCACATAATTGAACTTAAAGAGATTTGCAGAGCAGCTCGCTTAATCATCGCCGAGAGCTATCCGAGCTTGATTTATTCGCTCAGATATAACTAACTCATTTGCCTGTCTCGCCGTATGGATTACGCATAACTGTCGGAGATTTTCGTATATCTCACGTGTGTGCGTACTGTACATATATGCACTAGTGAACTCAATTTCTGGAAATTTTGCAATTTTTTAATCGTTTAACATTGTGTAATGAATTACTATGTTTTTAATACGCCTTTATTATTTGCACATGTTTGTTTGTTTGTATGTAACTCTGAAAAAAAAATAACATGCACGTTCTTTACAAATATAAAAATAATGTATTTAATACTATTATTAACGCTAAAGGCTAAACTATATTACACGTTGATGTGTTTCAGTTGTTTGTAACTCTGAATAAAAGATAAAATTCACGTTCTGTGGAAATATAAAAGTAATATAGGG
>JAXGGA010019741.1:0-19509 GCA_038373865.1 Uloborus plumipes
GCAATTTTTTGAAAAGTTTGACAGCCTGTAAAACAAAAACCAGATCACATATGGGCAAAAGAATTCATATGGTTACTTACCACCATAAAAATATTAAATACACCAAGTTTTATCAAAATCCGAGGACATGGGTTACAAAATCCCGTTTTCCTGGGTGATTTGACATGGATTGACTCATGCCTTAACCTGTAATATTGCTATAAATTAAAACCAAAGAAACTGTTTTTTTTTTTTTTTTTTTTTTTTTTTAACTTTCGGTAGGAATTTTTTTATAATATGCACATTTTGCCTTAACAAGGCCAAATCATTGAAAGTGCAACCGTAGCCTATTATACGTAAACAAAAGTATGCATCATATTTTTAAAGGTGTTTTTTTCACGAGGAACCCTCTCATTTTGTTCCTTAGGAGAAAAGAAAATACTTATAAAAATTTTAATTGAATAATATTTAGAGGTTTTAATTGAATAATATTAAAGGTAATATTTAGAGGATAAAAACAGTAAAAAACTGGAAAAAAAAATCACAAAATTGGAGAATTGTAAAAAACCAAAAGTGATATAAATGTCACAATATTTTTTTTTTTTTTTTTGAAATTATCGCATTACATCTCAATCATGAAATGTTTATTCTTTCATTGTACGTTTAAGAGGTAGGTATTTGCGTTGTATTTCTTAAACATCCAACCCAATTTCATGTTGATTAAAAATATAACATTAGAGAAAATTCAGGTTTTTTACACCCTCTGTTTTCACAGTGAACGTAATTTCAACCACTAAATTTGTTCAAATTAAATGAAATTTTTTTCTGAGCATTTTCATGAAAAGGAAGCAACAAAAGAGGTTCTCTATAAGAAATTCAGAATTTATTTTAAACGAAGCACCCTAATGAACACTTAATAGTCAAAAACTATGAAATTATTATAAGTGATCAGATTTCCTCCATTAACTATTAGTTCCTAACTACTCAAAAAGCAAGCGGAATCGGAAAATGAACTAATGGTTCATAATATAATCAATACAATCAAAATATATATTTTTAAAAATATATTGTTTAGTATTTTTTAATTGAATTTAGCAATAACATATTATGAGCAGCGAAAACATTTTTAACAAAACTTTAAACAAAAATAGTTATGTAACAAAATGAATTCGATCTTTAATCAACTCCCAAACTTGTAGTCTAGAATTCGACATTTTACTCCCTTATGCAACGTTCATTATTAAATATTAGAAATACATGTTTTTCAAATCGTTGACTACATTGCTCCTAGTTTCGCAATTAAGTACTTGCGTAATTAGTAAGTTGTAGACTTACGAATAAAATCATAGCTTTAATCTCTAAAATTTACACATAACTACCACCGTCAGAAACATTTCTAATGCTAAATAGAACATCAAAAGAAACTTCTCTTTTATCCTAACTTACGAAATGCGCAGTTAGAGTTTTGCATTATAGAAAACTCAAATCTGCTAAATTTGTATGCTAGCTTAAAGCGCCGAAGAACAATGAATACTTCAATGTAGTTTAACACAAATTGCCTACGCGTATTTATTTAACATACTTTTAAGAAACTTTCATCGTGTTCTTAGAAAACTGCAAATTATTTTAGTATATCAGAAGTAAAATACAAGTCAAAGTATTCGTTTCTTTGACATTTTTCCTTTAATCATTTTCGTCAGTATCAGTTATTTGGCAATCCGCTTAAACGAGGAAAAACCTAAATCATTAAATTTACCGCAATCAGCTTTCACTTTCATTAACTACTTGAACTCACATGTTTTACTAGAAGAAACCAACATTCCCAGTGTTGAAATTAATGCATTTTTTATCAATCATTTTCTGCTGAATTATGTTTTTAATAGGCCTAAATATTTTTCCCTAGTACTTGTAATTGTACTTACCTTAAAAAATAAAAATGAATGTTGTATATATGTGTGTATCTTTGAGCCTGTCATCACTGAACATATTAAGAGTCCAATTAGAAAAAAGTCTGACGGGTAGTTCTTTTCTTATTCCAATTTTAGTTGGAACTTCCACATAGAATCTCTAATTTTTTAAAGGCTTCCCTCCATTCAAATCAGTTTTTATTATTTCATCTCAACTTTTCCTCTATAGCTAATTTTGCATTTGATATAGTCTTTGATTCGCGTGGTTTTCTGAGGCTTCCCTCAATTCAAATAGTTAAGAAATGTTTCTTTCGTGAGCATTCACCCTTGAATATACAATGCTTCTGTTTTTTTTTTTTTTTTCAAAAGTCGAAACGCAATGTTTTAGAAAATCATCACAGATAAATGACACATTTAAGTTTGATATCACGTTGTCCTTCACGCAGGTTTAACTGACCAAGTTGTCACAAAAAATACCTTCTTGGATTTCGCATGTTGTATTTTAACACGCGTGACGCTGGCCATACCCACTGGTCTATATATATAAAGATGATGGTGTTTGTTCGTTTGTAACTACTGGCCAAAAGCCCCCACAGCACCTGCAGACCTGAAACTTGGCTCAAAATTCGAACGTACCCCGCCCTCGTGCACCTCGAAGCCAAAATTCTAAATTTCGAATTAGTTCTTTTTAATTAATTAATTTAGGTATATTTCGCCTAATTAAGGGGCAAAATATTCCCCCACTCCTTAACGTTATGTATCGTTGGAAAGGTTTTTTTTTTCTAAAAAAGAAAAGTTTTGTCACGTTTCTGTCCGAGAGTTAAAATGTTAGATATTAATTATTCAAATTTGCTCAGTTTCCAAGGCTTAGCTGGATGCTTTAAAATATAACACCAGATCAATTTTCTGGACAAACTATTGTTTTGCCACTGAAATTACATAGTGGATTAAATTTGATTGTCGAAAAACATCAACGATCAATGGAAATTTTTTATGATTACATTTTACTACCCACATTTTAGCGAATTATGATAAAAACAGCAGGAAACTGTTTCCCCATTACGTTAATTCAAATATTTAGGTGTTTTGTTTGTCAACATTGTGTTATGCGGTTGCAGTTAAAAAGTACAAACAGTTCTGAAGTGAAAATTTTGATTTATTTTTTCAAAAATTTCTTTTGCGTGATATAGAACCTAATAATCAAATATTTTCAGTGTCATATTATTCTTTTGGGTTTATTTTTGGACAAACTCGATTACTCATGGATTTCAAAAAAAAAAAAAACCAATTTATTTGAAATTCTGAGAAATTGACTTTTAAATTGGCAGAATCACATCGAAGCACCTCTGCTATTTAAGCATAGCACTTGGCAGAGCTTGGCAGAACTGTAGCTGATTTGAAAATTCCATGTTAAACGTTAATGGTTGAACAGAAAAGTTCGATAAACAGTAGAGTTGATTTAATTTTTGGGTGGGTCCTAGAATAGCCCACCTCTTACGACTTTTAAAAATTTCGGTTGAAAATCTTGGTTTCTGGAACAAATTGGTTTTGTATTAAGTAAAAGTTGCCAACTAAGCAAGATTTTAAAATGTTGCCAAGAGGTGGCCTATTCTAGTATTTTAACTATGTTTTATTCTTTAAAAGCTACTTTTGGTAGAATTACGGTAACCGGGTCACATTGGCGTCAATCAGCTATGTTGTAGGATTACTAAAGTCGAAAAATATTTTTCCGCCTCTAAGAAGGTAGCGGGTAACCAGAATGAAATATTAATCGCTGAGACCCGGTTACCGCAATTCTATCCTACTTTTTTCGGTATAGTTTAATGCCTTTCTAATTTCTTTGGCGACATGTGTAAACTCCAACTTTTACTGGAATTTAATTTGCTATGATGTTATTGTTAAAGTCGTAGTAACCAATTCACTACAACGTAATTACAAAATGCCAATGATATGAACTAGGGCTGCGACATCGATGTCGATGTTTTGGAAACATCGATGTTTTTGCTAAAACATCGATGTTTTTACCATCGATGTTTGAGGGTCGATGTTTTCCCAACATCGATGTTTTAGTTTCGATGTTTTTTTCAATGTCGATATTTTATAATCCAGCAAAAAAAAAGCATGATAAAAATATGCGATATGCAGAAGTATTAAGACGTTTTCATACTTAATTAGAAGTTTCAGTATTAATCTTATTAGAAAACATTTTCTATGATTATTATTGATGTTCTACTCTCGATGTTTCTAAAACATTTCTAATTTGCTTTCGCCATTTCTTTTACATTCTATTTATTTCATTATTATTCTATATGTGAATGTTTTATATTTCAGCAAAAAACATCAAGATATGCGGCCAAAAGTTATAGCGTTAATCAGCCGTTATACTATCAATCTCGTTAGAAGACGTTTTTGATAGTTACCATTGATGTTTTAAGGTCGATGTCTTTTAATGATCACTGTTTCGCGTTCAATGTTTTTTTTCCTTTGATTTGTGTTTTTATCTTCAGCAAAAAGCAATAAAAATATGCAATAAGAAAGATTCATCCTTAACAGTTGCAATATCTATCGTATTGAAATTGTTTTTTTTTTTTTTTTTAATTACTACCGATGATTTACGGTCAACGATTTTTAAACATAGTTGTTTTTGTTTTACTGAAGAAATTTTCTTCGATAACAATATTTTACATTTCAACAAAAAAAGTTTCACGAAAATATGCGATAAATAAAACTTATACAGTTAATCAACAGTTGCAGTATCTATCTCACTAAAAACATTTTCTATAATTGACATCGATATCATACAGTTGATGTTTTCCGGGATACAAAAGAGAAATCTAATTAAGTGATATAGAGAGGCGCAATGTATTGGGGAGTTACTGTATTACTGTACATTTAAATGTGTAAGTAATTTTTATAAAAAAAAGATCGATGTTTTGAAACATCGATGTTTGAAAACATCGATGTTTTTTGGTCGATGTATCAACACCATCGATGTTTTCATTTAGAAACATCGATGTCTTGAAATATCAGTGTTTTGCCTTCGATGTCGTACCCCTAATACGAACCATATACAGAAAAAACAAAGAACAAAACAAAAATTTGATTTAAGAAATAGGCGGTATAATGACGAATAGCTTTTACTATACCGCCTATTTCTTAAATCAAATTTTTAGTTTAAACTTTATTGGCTGCTTTAACATTAACGTAATAATAAATATATCAAGATGAGCTGGAATTTCTGATCACTATAAACATTATATCGAATACTTAGTTTATTTCATACTTTTTAGTGCGAATGAGCGGACAGAAACAGTCTTTAAATTTAAAAAGTGTTTTTATATTTTATTTCAAAGTTTTTTCGTTTTAAAATTTATTTAGAATTGCGTAAGGACAATCGCCGTTAAGCATAATTACCGAGAAAAAAACAAACGCCGTTAAAAATGCTATTCACGAACACTTTATTTTTTATTCATGAGAATATTTCGTTTCCAATTTTGTTAATTTATCGACTTACTTTGAGTCAAACGCCATCAAGCGCAATGTTCAATTTGAAGAACTACCAATGCATTTTCCGCAGCCCTTAGCCTTTTTACTTCCTTTTACGTAGTAAAGGAAGTATTGTGATCGCTAAAAAAAAATCTGGTATGGACCCCACACTACTTCCTTTTACGTGTAAATTTTTTAGTAGTTGCCTTAAGTGTTAAAAAAGTGCTTGGAGTGAGCAAGGTAATAATTCAAATATTTACACCCCTTGGATGAATCCTAGTTTAAGGTCCGGCGATAAATTATTAAATCTGGCAACCACAGAATTATCATTGGATGATTGGATTGTTTGGCGATTTTAAGCTAAATGATTGCAACCTTAAGCTACAGTCTGAAAAAAATCGCCAAACCCGGACCCTAAAGTAGGATTTTACCCATCCCTTAATCTGCCAGGAAACAGTGTAGAAAAACGTTTTTCAATGGTTAATTTTCTAAATATTGGCGATTGTAATATCATTCAATGAATTTTTCGCAAAAAATCGCCCATAGCGCCAATTTGAACCCAAATTCAAAAAAAAAACTAATTAATCAAAAAATTAATTATATTTCGTAAATTAAATAAATTTCGTTATCTTCTATATCTATAAAAATGAGTGTATGTATACTTGTTCTCTATACAAATTCACAGTTTGCGTCAGATTTTCATCAAACTTGACACAGAAGTTCCTTGATGCCCTAGAATTCTCATAGGCGTGGTCTTGAAATTTTAAAAAATCTACAAAGCTCAAATTTAATTTTTTTTGTCAAAAAATGACCTTTTTATAGGAATCTAGCCTATTTATATTGTAATCGAGATAGGCCTTTTAGCATTCAAATTGATGAAATTTAAGATTTTTAAATACGAGTATTTTCCAACAATGATTACGATTAAAGTAATGAATTTTCAATTTAAGGCTCACCTATTTCCTTTTAGCATTGAAATAAGTAAAAAACAATCATAATTCATGTGGACTTTATAAAAAGAACCACGGATTTGAATTTCAAATTTGCAATGCGACGACAGTTGCGTCTGTAATGGAGATAAGCCTTCAGAACGAGAAATGGATTTATTTCTGAGTTATAATAATTTTTACTTTGTAGGTGGGAACAATTAATAGAGAAAAGTTGGATGGTGTTATGCAAAAAGGAGTTAACCCACAAAAACCTGATTTTGAGATAGTGGGCTTTAAAGTCAACAAACTCTGGCAAAAAGCATGGAGCTCTATATCAATCTACCAATGATATGTTACCATGAAATGCTGATAGGGCTTAAATATTTTTGCTTAATGTAGAAAGCAACATATTTTACCATCACAGTTGGATAACTCATTTTTTTATGTTTTGTGGGTTAACTCCTTTTTGCATAACACCGTCCAGTTAATATTTTAAATTTGGCGGGTGAAATTGATGCAATTTTTTCACTTCCATGTGCATATATTTCATGCCAGTGGACGCGGCAAAGCACAGACAACATTTATCTTTCATTTTCACCTTTTGATAAGACTATTTTTCTGTAAACGTTTAACTTTCTGTAATATTTTCGATTTTTTCAAAGTTTGTACCTAAGAGACAGATTGATGCAAATTATTTTATACCCATATGAATAGAACTCTTTCAAACTTTTTTTCCCTGAATGCTATGCTGTATTAATAAGCACCCGGGCAACGCCGGGTATTAAGCTAGTTAAGTAATAAAATAACAAGAGCAATAAAATATTTACATTGCGTTTTAAAAGGTCACATAAACAAACTACCAGTGATTTTCCAAAAGTATACTCCGTTCGCACGCTTGATGATTCTTATATAAGGAAAAATATTTATATGAGAGGCTTATACATTAGGGTGGGGCGAAAAATAAAAAGTTTTTCAGATCAACTTCTAATAGTTGCCAAAAGTTGTCTTTGGTGATAGTTAGCTTTTGTGCAAAATTTGAGAAAAATCGGTTAATATCTTCAGGGGGCGCTGCGATCGCAAAGTTTTACCATAGCTTTCTTATTGATTTTATGGTTAAAATATCGAAAAGAATGCCTTAAGCTAGTCTCTTTGCGTTTTTTTACTCAAAAGATGTTTTCATGCATTAAAAGCATATGAAATGACTCACAAACATTATTTTATATGATATATTTATATTTAAAAAAAATCACTTTTTTTCACGTTTTTGTTTCTTTTTAAATGCTTGAAATATAAATATGTCATATAAAATAATTTTTTGTGAGTTATTTCATATGCTTTGAAAGCATGAATATATCTTATGAGTAAAAAAATGCAATGAGATTAGCTAACGGCATTTTTTTTCATATTTTAACCATAAAACCCCGATAAAAGCTATGAAAAAACTTTGCGATCGTAGCGCCCCCTGAAGATATTAACCGATTTTTCTCAAATTTTGCACAAAAGCTAACTATCACCAAAGACAACTTTTGGCAACTATTAGAAGTTGATCTGAAAAACTTTTTAGTTTTCGCCCCACCCTATTATACATCTCTCTTTACGTGAAGGATAAAGGCCCACAATTCGCAAATATATCTTTGTTTTGGTTAACCTTGAGATTAATGTGTTGAGTTTATTAACCAAACGTCGGTTTTATTATTACTATTATTTCATTGTTTCTGGAAACAAAAAGTCTTTAAAAGAAAAATATAGCAGATTGAGGGAACGCGCTGTGCCGCTCGCTCCACTGTAAAGCAGAAGTGCGTAAAGTTCACGCGGTTGGATTTAACTCTGCAACCGGAAGCAAAATGTGAAAACCATGACAAAAGCAATTACAAAAAAAGTCTAATAACAAATAATAATAAAAATAGTCCCCAAGACCATTTTGATGCGCTACACCTCGGGTCAAGAGCATGCTTTAGAAAAACCAAAATAAGCTAGTAATTTACTGTTCTTTGAATTGTAACATGTGTTAAAGTAAAAAATTCCAATAATATATATATAGGATTTTTTCTTTGTTTTGATGAATTTTCATGGACAATGCGATATGTATCAATCAAAATTAATGCTAAATATCCAATCCAAAACATGTTTCATGAAGCTATTAAAGACAGCTATCATTTGACTTCATAGTTTTCATTTTGCACCTTGGGCACAGGAATAATTCTATACGTTATCTGAATTTTGACTCGATTAACTTTTTTTTATTTCATTTTTGCACAAGTGTGTGTATTCATGAGCAAAAATATATTGAATACAATTAACGATCCTCTGGGACCCATTCATGCACGAATGGATTATTACCAAATAACACTTTAAGTCTAGTAGTTAATTTGCTTTTTTTTTTTTTTTTGTATGTCAGAAGACATTCGCAACGTTTTTTTCTTCTTATTTCGAAAAACTCGAAGCGTAGATAGTAATTATTTACATTTTCGGGAGAAACTAATTTAAACAGATTTAAGTAGACGCAAACCTACATTAGTAATGTAAAAACAATCCTATTTGCTAATGAATCCTTCGGTCTTAAGGAGAAACTTTTTTTTCCATTTTAAGTGAAAAAAAAAAAAAGAGGAAGAAGCAGAAATCATTTATGAGGCTTCACATTGCGGAAAAAAATGCTTTCTTATGTCGTTCCCTTTTTTTTTATGTAGATTTAGTAGATTTTTTTTTCAAACTTAAATTGAGTTGAACCAAGCAATGGAGTACATATTTGAATGAGATTTCAGTGCAGGAAAACTAAAAAGGCAGTTTTAAATATCAGATTGCATTTCCGAAGTAATAACTTACGCGACAAATTTGTATTCCCTGCTCTGAGGTAAAAGAAAAAAAACCACTTAGTCCGACATTAAATTTATTTGGGTGATTAATATGTTTACTAGTCATTCTTGCAAAATAACATAAATTAGTGTGAAAACAATGTGTTTGTTTATCATTCCATAGTATTTTGTTTTTCACGTAGTAATTCACCCTGTTAGTGCTTTCCAGTATCATTACCGTTCTATTTCCCTTTGCCCTCCCTCTTCCTCCTTTTAAAGTAGCTTTTTCCTTAAACTTCCGTCGATACCCTTCATCCGGTTTAGAAATGGCAGGTACGGAAGGTATCCCTGGTTGAAATAAAACAAAATGAAAATACAAGCTAGCTATAAATAAGCTGATCACATCCATATTCATTTCGTTTTAAGCAATATAGTTGAATTTTGTTTTAACGAAGTCTAATTTTCGCTGTATCGAAATTTTGTTGCACGGTATTACGAATGTTGGCATTCTTGTTAATATAATTTGAGTTGGAGATTTCAAAAGTCTCCGCTGAAGCGGGATTTTTGCTCTAACGAACTGCACTGAAACGGGATTTAACTGTATATATGAAATTCATCATTGAGCTGTGTCTTTCAACACTTTTTTTTTTTTTTTTGAATATCGGACTAGGGAAATTTTATGAACATTTTTCTGGTTTGGGCAATTTTTCATCCAGGCATTTAAAACTTATTTCAGAAATTGATCGCAGGATTTTTATTGTGATTTATTGACAGAAAATTATTCTGACACTTAATTGTAAATGTTACAATTGTAAATGTTACAACAATTAACTTTGGGTAAAAATCACAGAAATACATAAAAATTGCAGAATTAACGAAAAAACATGTAATATTTTTTCTTTTCTCTTTTTTATTTGAAGAAGAGTTTTTTTTAAGAACAATTTATTTTTCCCGCTAGCCGGTGCCAGCTCACCAGGCCTGCTATTAGAAATCCTTGTACTGGAGTATGCTTGATATAGAGGGGAATGGAACTGATTAAGTTTCTAACACGCTTAACGTTATAAAAGGGCGATAATTAACGAAATAAGTTATGGCTCTCAGCATATTTTTTCAAAAATGTTCAACTTTCTTAAAAGTTACTAGAAGTGTTAACTGCTTGTCGCATATGTATCAGAACGCTGGAAGTGGCTTATTATTTCGCATTAATAGCGGCGAAGACTTCATAAAGCATAACTAAATGTAACTGAAGTTTCTAATTCGTACTTTAAATGTAGCTTTTAAAACTTCTACTACTATGAATGACAGGAAATCTATCTGAAATAGGGGATGATCTATCAAAATCAACGCAAAATATGTGGAAAAAATCTTTGGAAAAAAATCGTAGTATATTGTGAAGCTTTAATTGACTTCTTAAGTGTAAAGATGTTGCTCCAACAGAAAAAAAATGTATTGATATACACCGCATTCTCTATATAATGGGCATAAAAAAAATTTTTATTGCACTCACAACACATGTTACACACAAAGTGAACGCATTACAGCAATGAGCAGTGATAAATGTTATTAAAGAAAGATAATATCAGTTAAAAGATAAAGATCAGCAATAAATTTGAATTGTGTAAACAGCTTTAGGACATTAACTGATAATTTGCTCTAAAGAAGGTTTTACATATACGAGCTAAATGTTTACAGTTTTGGAGGGATTGGAGTGGATGTAGTCCTAAAAACCAAACATTAAACTGGTTTTAAAGTGTCCTACATAGTGCAAGAGCATCATACACTTCAGTATATTGTGCTTTGTTTTCCTGTTAACATATTTAACTACACAGACAAAGTATCATGTTTTTTTCAGTAAAAACTTGTTTTTAATTTTAAATAAAACAATAATAGTATTTTTCATTTGCGAAATTTATTTGGAGGAGGATTCTTTCTAACCTTTGTAAGAAACGTGCCATAATATTTAACACCTAAAATGAATTAAATCATTTAAAACAAGCGAAAAAAATCCCTCAACAGTAGAAAATGAACCCAAGTTTTCCTCCATTTAATGATTTACGTCACATTTTGTTTAATTCGCTAGAATAACTGAACACTCAAAATTGCATAAGTTTTCCATGGAATATTTCCGTTTAAAAATAAGAAAAAAGAACATATGTGCAACGAAGCAGACTTGTTGCATCCCAAATAATATTTTGTCGAGAAATGCTCCCAACTGAAATGTCTACTAATTAATTTTAGTCTGAAAGGAACAATAACTCACTGTAATTAGTAATACACCAATTAGTTTATCAAATTCTTTGCGTGATTCATAAATAATAAACAATGCAAGAAAAAAAAAGTTTTTATGAACAAAAAGTATTTTAGCAAGCACATCCAATATACGCTTCGTATAGAATAAATTATTGCCATTAGTGCTGATTTTTTTATTTCTATAACTCGTTTATTTACTACATAAAAGCACCTCGAAACACCTGCATTACATAGCTTAACCATTTTTTGTTCAATCTAGAAAACTAAATTATTATTACATTCGCACAAAAATTTGAGTAGCTTCAAAAATGTTTAAAAACTGTACCAATTTGCAAATTGTGTTTTAAGGTTACAAGTTAAAATTTTGATTTGTGCAAAAAGAGATCTTGGGTACAAAAAAACATTGGATGAAAGATCATGACACACCAGTTGAAACCAGACTTAGATAAAATGTAAAACTGTCTGCAAACTTAAATAATTTCTTTAAAATTTTCTGCAAAAAAAAGGGGGCTTCTGAATCCTAAAGTGCTACCAACAACAAAAATATCAAGTTGTATGAAGTGCAGGTTCTACCATGAGGTTGGTTGTCAATCTGTCATGATTAATGAATGTGTCAGTTTCGTATGTAACAAGCTACTGCCCCACAATGAACAAATCAAGACATATTTCATATAGAAAACTTCCTAAATTTATAACTTTTTTAACAAAATGCAAAAATTTTCTGCAAACTTCGAAAGTTTTCTGTGAACGGCGTTCGTGAGTTCGTCTATATTATCTGGGTTTGGTTGAAACCTTCTAGGAAATTGTTTCGTGACTCTTTTTGTTATTCTATCAATTTGTTTTTAAATCACATGTTTGATGGTTTTTCAGGGCATTACCTAATTTTATTAGCTCCTTTGTAACCCTGAAGAGCGTTTCTATTTTTATTTTTTCCTATTTGAGAATTTTTAACAGTGCCATATTATTTAATACTAATTGTTAAGCATAAAGCTTTACAAGGTAACCTTCCCTCAGGCCCTTCATTTCGCATTTTTCCAGGAGGGGGGGGGGGGGAATGGTGTATACAAAATGTTAAATTTACAAAAGAATGGCAAAAACCACGCCCATTTATGTGCAAATACGTTGATTTCTCAAAGTCAGACCCCCTGACCCCCTAAAATGACTAGACTGCCTTCCCTACTCTAATTTAACATATACTCCACTAAAAACTAAGTATTGAATGCTCTTGTAATAATTAAAATAAATTAGGTAAAAAACTTAGGTAAAGTATCGAAGAAAGTTTAAATGCTTAGTAGTACCATAGTCTAGTTACGTGAAGCATACAACCTCGATTTCGTTCTTTGCAACTAACTAGCACATTGAGTGTTACAAGCGTATTTTATGTAAAAATTAATAACAAATTGAAAGCGTAGGTGAAGACAGCAATATATAAAATATATTTTTAATATAAACTGAACAATATGAATATATTTAATTACTTACATACTAAACATTAGTCATTTATTTGGATAACCCCACAATAGGTTAATCATTTAACTGTAATTACCATTATAATCAAGAAAAATAATTATCGCATCTCGTAAATTGAAATTTTAGTTGCTTTTTATCGGGTTCACGTTTAGAGTAAAAGGGCAAAAAAAAGCCGCTTATTTTCTGGTAATTATCGTAATTACCATCAGAGTAAAAAATATCCTTAACCATTTTTTAAACCGTTCTTCTTTTTTAAGGAACTTTCAATTGCTAATTTAGCAATGAGTAGACAGTTTGGTGAGTCTAGGAAAGAACTTTACTTCCTTTGTTCCTTCTTGTGTCGCTTTTTTATTGATGTGTTTCGATAATAGCTAAACTTTTTATTGTTAATTTTATTTTATTTTTCATTTCCTCCGCTTTTTTCTTACAAAATTGTATTCAAAATTTTAATAGCTCTAATAACATGCTCAGAGAGACATCCAAATACTGAAAAACTATTAGTAGAACTAAAACTATGTTTTATGTACACGTAATCGACTTAAACGATATGAAGTCGCTTGCAGATTACCAATATGATGTTTTACTTTCCTGACGCCCGTATCTAACGTGTCATATTTCGTATAGTGTTATGTCCATTAGGTCTAGACCAGTGGTCGGAAGTAGCGCGCTACAAGTAGCGAAACTACTGTAGTAGCTACATTTTTTAGCAGTTTGTAGTGTAGCGCACTACTTTTTGAAAAAAAAAGTAGAGTGGTGAGTAGCGCGATACAAAAAAATAGTTTGTAGCGATTTCTGGAAACTACTTTTAAATTGCAAAAATAAATAAATAAATGAAAAAATAAATAAAAAAAGAGAACGAAGGGAAAAAAAACAAGATTTAATAGACTCTGACTGGTGGAAATCTTGCACGAGTATAGCAGCACACGCAATGAGAAATAAGAACCATAAAAATATGAGCTGATCCTTAGATACATCATTTTGACAAAATACATTCTATCTGCTTGATATCACTGGTTTATTTGGCATCATAATTTTTATATTCCTTCAAATACTTTTCATGTACCTGAATATTCCCTGGCAAGAAATTAAAAAAAAAACTGAATGTTGAATTCTTTCAATCTTTCATCTTTTTATTAGTTTCTTGTGGCGAATATTCGTAAAATTGTAAGAAAAATCTAAAAAGGACAAATTTTAGCAAAAAAAAAAAAAAAAAACTAACAAAAAAGGAAAAGTAAGAAATAAATTTAAAATCAATTCCTAATTCTATTCCATATTCAAATGACTTAATTTATTAATAAACCACTTTTCGTTGTTTTTCGGTCAATCCTCAAACGGTGTATGCTTTTTATTTATTTATTTTTTTTTAAATTCAACTACAATTCAAAAGTAGTTTGTAGTCGCTACATTTTAAAATAAGTAGTTGTAGTTGGAGTTAACTGCATTTATAACAAATTAGTTGTAGTTATAGTTCGCTACAAAAGAAATGTAGTTGTTCCAATCACTGGTCTAGACGATGGCGCACCTATTAAAGATTTCAATCAACTATTAATCTACAGTTTGCAAAAGTTTTTTTTTTTTCAATAATTAAGTACATTCTTCATTTATGTCACGAAAATAAATAGAATTTAAGTACAAATACCGTTCATAACACAAAATTAAATATTGTTACTATGTTGGATCCATTAAATCAGCATTTTTGTTTAGCGTTCGTTTATCAAGTTCAATTCACTTCATGGGACTCAAATTAACTTACATATAACTTGTTAAGTGATGCCGTATTGTCTCAATTCAGAAGTTTTTCTTACTCTAGATAGAAATCAACAGCAGATGGAACATTGTTGGTCTAGCTCTGCCTTCACGCACTGTGAAGACTAAGATTATGACAGATGTAGCGCATGCGCTTAGCATCCGAAAACAGCATTTTATACATTTAACTTTAAAGGTTTATCAATTAGAGTTAAAAGGAGTAAAAAAATTTCTTTTGATGTGTTCCAAGTTTATCTAAACCAACTGCTCAAGAAATAATTGAAACAGTTTTCAAAAATATGTTTATTTAAAAAAATAACTAAGAACAAAACTTATTCTCCCTGCGAACAATAGAACTACATTGAATATATAAATATAAATTCAGTTAATGGAGGAGTCTCTCTTCTCTGGATAAAAATTGAAACTCGTACGTACAAATATGCGTACAAATAATACACGCACATTGTATACACACAGACACACTTGTAACGTTTTATGAATGTGCTCAGTAAAATCTCTCTTTGTGAACAGAATTAACTTTTCTTTCCCTCCTTAAAAAATACACTTAGATATAACCGTTGTTAAAATGCTTGCTCGTTCATAAAACACCCATTTTGCAACAGTTAAAATAAAAATCTTTTCTCAGACTGTTTCTTGAACAATTCTGTTTTTCTTTCAAACAATTTTCTTGCATTTAAAATGTTTCTTTTTTATTTTATTTTTTTATTTTATAGATTAAAAAGGTTTTATGAAATATAAAATAAATCGCTTTTTAAATTATGCATCGCAAAAAATGTTTTAGATTTTAAACTATTACACTCCGCTGATTTTTTTCCATACTGATCGTTCTGCATGTAATTTTTAAGTTTTATCATAAATGAGTTTTGTTGTTACTTTTGGACAGGATTACAAAAGCATTTTTTCGTTAGGATGTTCTTGTTAAGTACGAGTACTGCTGTGTAGATTACAGAGCACGTGTTAGTTAAGACACAAATTGAGTCGCATGACTGACATTCCTGAAACTCACTTTCTTAGATATACACGTAGTTATCAAAATAATGGAAACACTTGAGATTCATAAGAAAAATCTACCGTTCATCCCAAAATAAGCGATCAATTGTTCTTTAACTTTAGTCACACAAAATATAAACTTCACCGGACATTTCCACATTGAAATTAAATCACTCAGGCATTTAGGGGACGACAAAAAGGGGGTGGAATGAAAAACCGCTTTTTGATCATAACTCTTCAAAAATAGCTCGGAAAAAGCTATGAATTTCAGTAATTAATTAGCATACTATGTATAATTACTGTACAAATTTTTATGAACGTACTACTGATACTTCCGAAGATATGAAACATTTTTTTAAAAACGGCAATTTTATTTGAAGGGTTTTGGCTCGTAACAAGCAGAATTTTTGATCAAAACTTATCAAAACTTCAGGAAAGATGACAAAATACAAGAGAAAAAACATACTAAAACGGTAAATAAAAATATTAAAAATCCGATGAGATATGAACGTTGAAAGGAAATAATTTTTCACGGCGCATGCGCGAACGACAAAAATTTATAACTGCAAAAATATTGTAGTCTGGTTTATACTGCATCTTATAAAAAAAGTTCCAGTTGAATATCATGAGAATTGAAAAAGATATCAGCGATCTAGTGAGCTGTATTTCATTCATTCGCAGACAATACATAAATGGCGGGGAGTTGTTCACAAATAGTGTGGTGACAATCGAGCATTTTTTTCAATGTTAAATTGTACACAGTTTGAAAATTTATTTTCAGCATAGAAGTCACATTTCGTCTATTCGGCCAAAAAGACTTTACACGTAGGTGGCCAAAAGTATCCGAACACTCCCTGAAACGTTGGTTTTGAACGATGACGCAATCACCTTTAATTTAAAAATAGCTCTTTGTGGACAGTCCCTCACTACTTATGTATTGTCTGCGAATGAATGAAATACAGCTCACTAGATCGCTGATATCTTTTTTAATTTTCATGATATTCAACTGAAACTTTTTTTATAAGATGCAGTATAAATCAGGGTACAATATTTTTGTAGTTAAAAATTTCTGTCGTTCGCGCATGCGCCGTGAAAAGTTATTTCCTTTCAACGTTCATATCTGATCGGATTTTTAATATTTTTATTTACCGTTTTAATATGTTCTTTCTCTTGTATTTTGTCATCTTTTCTGAAGTTTTGATAAGTTTTGATCAAAAACTCTGCGTGTTATGATCCAAAACCCTTCAAATAAAATTGCCGTTTTTTAAAAAAATGTTTCATATCTTCGGAAGTATCAGTAGTACGTTCATAAAAATTTGTATAGTAATTATACATAGTATGCTAATTAATTACTGAAATTCATAGCTTTTTCCGAGCTATTTTCGAAGAGTTATGGTCAAAAAGCGGTTTTTCTTTCCACCCCCTTTTTGTCGTCCCCCAAATGCCTGAGTGATTTAATTTCAATGTGGTGTCCGGTGAAGTCTATATTTTGTATGACTAAAGTTAAAGAACAATTGATCGCTTATTTTGCGATGAACGGTAGATTTTTTCTGATGAATCTCAAGTGTTTCCATTATTTTGATAACTACCTGTATATGTGCGCTTCTTGAAACATCGAACGCTTGAATGAAATTTCTTTTTAAGGTTTGTCTGTGATGTTTACCTTTACTTTTATTTCCATTCTCAGTTGTAAGTAATGTCAGATGTTTTTTTCTAGCTCTGTCAATAATAATACTTCGTATCTTTAGTTTTCGATTTTTTTTCTATTCTCACTTGTAAACAGTAGGAAATTATTAGTGTAATGTACTTTGTTTTAATTATTGTAAATATTTATTCATTTCATACAATTAGTTTCCGATTTCACTGTCTAACTTTTAAATTTGTTTTTCTATTCACCACTTGTAAATAGCTAAAACTATTAGTGTAATGGACTCTTTATCTATTACCGTTAAAGATAATGCACTTCATAACGTTAGTTTTAAAAATAATTCGTCCCTATAACGCTGTAGAAAATGTTTTCTCAAATGACAACTAATTCGCATTAGTAACAAATGAATCTAACATACGGAAAATTATGGAAAATTACAGAAAATTTGCTGACGAAAATGCTAAAGCAAAAATTAAGCTTTACGTAGAAAGTTATTTAAAAAAAAAAATCACCTAAATTAATAGCACGAAGCAATAAATCATTCAAAGTTGCAACAAATAAACTAAAGCAAAACATAATAGTAAATGGGGGAAATACATAGCACAATAAAGTCATATTTTTCATTTTAATGCTTTTTTCTACTTCGTTCATCTAACGAAATCTAATCCATCCACATATATATGTTCTCTTCAATTGAAAACAGCTGAAAAAGAAGCGAATTCGAGTAAAAAACATTGCGCCCAATTACATCTAGAATAAATCTATCTCAAAAATATAATCGTCCGTGATTTATACAAAATCTGAGCAACGTTGTTGGTGTAATGATGTGTAACAGCTTACAGTCCTTTCCGAACAATCATTCCAAAAAATGATTTCACCTTAAAGAAAAAAAAGAAAAGGAAAGGGAAAAAATCCCGCGCTTTTGCTTTCTTGTTAGAGATAGATTATGATAGATGACTTCAAAAGCTGAAGAAGCCAATATGAGAGGAAATTTTCCCGACATTTGACATGCACGACATTTTTAAGGACAAATTTACTTTTGATGTGTTCCTCCTTTATTCATCAAATTCATATTTTTTCCCTTAAATTTAGGAAAACGAATTTTGAGCTATCTTTGCGTTATTACTGCGAAAAATATCCAGATATTGTACCCGAAATGTTATTTAATCTGAAATATGCTCTCAACTTGCCGCATTTTTTTCATATTTCAGGAATATAATTATCTTATGTGCATATCTTGTAGATGTAAATATAAGTTACATATCTATACGATTAGAAATTAAAATATATATGTACTAAAACAATAACTGTAAACAAATCACCTTCTAGCTGTTTTTTCATAACTTTTACCGCGCATTAACCTCTTTTCTTGAAAAAAGAGACAATACTGAAACACAGATACATAAATGTAAAGTACAGTGAACTCTCACTTATACCCGCCTCATTTATGGGCCCTTTTCACTTATACGACGATTCTCAGTGGTCCCGTCACATTCCATAGTGAAATAATGATAATTTCATTCATTTATGCGGCGCTCTAAAGATAAGTATTTCACTTATGCGCCGAATTTTTTGTAAAATGTAAAGAATTCAATTGATTTTCCTAAAAACGAGCATGTTTCTTCACTTTCCTCTTTAATCTTTCGCTCTTTATTGCTCACGGAAGGCATTTTTCCCACATGAACTAGAGTTCCGAGAGGGACAATTATCTATTATGGATCGTTTTAAAGGGGCCAGTTTGCGATTAGGTATGCTACAACTTTTGTTTTCTCCTTATCGTTATAGTAGTTGCCAAACCGTAGTAATTTGTCCCTTTTCTATAGAAACATTCTTATTCATGCTCTCATTAGAGCTATGTTGCATTTTAGACTTTTAAATAGGACCCTCTCACTTATGCGCCTTTTTCTGTTGGTCCCTTGGGCCGGCGCATAACTGAGAGTTTACTGTACATTTTTATGCAATGAATTACCGCCCATAAGGCAGGGCTAAGGCAGAACTGAAGTAAATACACCCCACAGCTCGATCATAACATCCTAAGACTGCAGTTTCGTCTTTATTGTGGACTCCTCAGTTAGGAATAGCCAATGATCGAGATGGAGGCAAATATCCTCTTATTGTAGCTATAATTGCCAACAAACTGGTAGATAAAGTGAATTTATCTTACCAGCGAGCGTCCACAAACCATGGTGCGGCTCAACTCGAAGTTTGAAGGCAAAAGCTGGGTAATATGCAATGAGTTACCGCCCATAAGCCAGGGCTAAGGCAGAACTGAAGCAAATGCACCCACAGCT
>JAXGGA010019742.1:0-19507 GCA_038373865.1 Uloborus plumipes
AGCTCCGTTTCCATGCTAAATATGTTCTATAGTCTCAACAACATTAACATAAAATTGCTGAAAAAAGTGGACTTACGTTACTTTAGCTTTAAAAGGGGCTCATAGAAATATGTATAGATGAAGAGATAAATGTAATGTTACTATTTGCATTAGTTGAATTTCTTTTCTCCAATCTATCAATGTGCTCAGATGCCACCTTTGAGATTTGAAACATCGGGGCCTCACGTTCCTCAGCAGTCGTAGGATTCAATTATAATCAGTCGAATACGCCATCACTACCCCTAAAGACATACTCAGTTGGAAATTACTCACGTAATTACAGTCTATCGTTTATTTAATGACACATAATGTTAAACCTTAGGTCATGTTTCTTAAACCTCTGCAGTTAATGGCATCAGGCATTGGTTGGTGTAAATTTTAGGGATGAAAGAAAAACGAACTCTTAGCACTTATTTTCAAAATTTCTTCTTTAACAGCGTCGCTTTTCTGGCCTGCAGTTAGTTGTCCATGGCACAGAATTTCGAGTACCCTTTGTTTTTAAACATGTTACCTTTGAAGAAAATAAATACCTTTGTGCGAAAGATGTAGAGTTTAAATCCAACGTTAAAAATGCACAAATATACAGGTATACTGTAGACACGTGTTTCGGGGCTACAAGGAGCCCCTTTTTCAATACAAGAAGTGTGAGCTTTAGGATGAAGAATCATCCGATAAAGCTCACACTTCTTGTATTGAAAAAGGGGCTCCTTTATAGCCCCGAAACACGTGTCTACAGTATACCTGTATATTTGTGCATTTTTAACGTTGGATTTAAACTCTACATGTTACCTTTGGTTACAATGGATACGTCTGAATAGAGCGACCGGTTAATTCAGGCTCATCGGTGACTAACCAGAAGCGTTCTAATAGATTACCCGTTAGCCGATCGTATATAAAAACATCTTAAGAATACATATCGCACTAACCATTGACTTTATCAAACTTCAGGAAATCAACCGCCAGGGTAAAACCAAGGGCGAATCCAGAAATGTTCCAAGGGAGAGACGATTGATTTTTTTTTCTTACTTGCCCATTTTTTTTTTTTTTTTTGCCATGCATCCTTGTTAACACATGTTGATTACAAATGTTTTGGTCTTCCATTTCGAAAAATTTCCAGATCAGAGCCCCGAATACCCGCACCCTTTCCCTTAATATCATCAAAAATCGACTAAAATTGCCGTTTTTGAACTTCAAAGTCAAAAAACTGCTGGAGAAGAGTCCCTCGAGGTAGGGGAGATCGCCCCCATCTCCCCTCCATTATATCTGCCCTCGGGTAAACCAGTAGCTCTATTTGAACTTGATCATTAGTTGTTTTGTCGTTTATCTATATAATCTTGAAGTTTTAATACCTAAATTAAAATTTTATTGACTAATGATAGCTCCCATCAGTTGCATTCACGAAAGTCATCCGTATATCCTAATTTCGTACTCTCCTCCTCCAAATTAGTTGCTACATTTGAATACTTTTGTACTGATAATTAATACTGAGGATTTTATGATTTTGTTTGGACATTTTTTAGAGATTTCAGGCTGATATGATATCATTTAGCGTCATTTACTTACTAAACAGTGCCTTTTCCCCGCCTTAAATCAGTACCAAATCAGTTTCAAAAATCCAGAGTCGCATACTCTAAATCAAAAACCAGTACCAAAATAGCCTTAAATCAGTACCAAATTAGTTTCAAAAATCCAGTCGCACACACCTAAATCAAGAACCATTTTTATAAGAACTTTTTCATCAATATAGGCAGGGATTCAAGTGAAACAGCACTGCGATCGCTTCGAATTGCAATCGCTACTGGAAGTGAATTACATTATCATCAACTTAAATTGGCATGACGTCACTACGGGTGGAGCCAATAAGAGCTCACAAGCATTCAGCGATCTCTTCTTATTCGCCAAGTAGGCTGTGACGTTTTATCTAGCTCGTTTTTCATAGGCAAACGTCAGGCTGACGTCACGATGTTTTTATCAAGAAACGTTCTAATGTAATTCATTTCCAGTAGCGATTGTAATTTACGATGGCCTGTTTCACTTGAATCCCTGCCATAGCATGTACCAGAAAGAGCAGTTTGTTTTCTAATGAATTCACTATTCATTAGGCAGAAAGTAGTTTTATCAAGTTACTGGTGAAGAAGTCCATAAAAAATGGACGTTGCGGCTTAAAAGTATGAGCCCAATTTTTTGAAACTAATATCGTACTGATTTAAGGAGGAAATCAGGGAATATTTGGTTCGTAAATGTAGCTGATTTATATCATTACGCCCTGAAATCTGTAATAAAAATCTATATCTATAAAAATGAGTGTATGTATATATACTTGTCCTCTATACAAATCCACAGTTTGCGTCAGATTTTCATCAAACTTGACACAGAGGTTCCTTGATGCCCTAGAATTCTCATAGGCGGGGTCTTGAAATTTTGAAAAATCTAAAAAGCTCAAATTTAAATTTTTTGTCAAAAAATGACCCTTTTACAGGAATCTAGCCTATTTATATTGTAATCGAGATAGGCCTTTTAGCATTCAAATTGATGAAATTTAAGATTTTTAAATATGAGTATTTTCCAACAATGATTACGATTAAAGTAATGAATTTTCAACTTAAGGCTCACCTATTTCCTTTTAGCATTGAAATAAGAAAAAAACAATCATAATTCATGTGGACTTTATAAAAAGAACCACGAATTTGAATTTCAAATTTGCAATGCGACGACAGTTGCGTCTGTAAAGGAGATAAGCCTTCAGAACGAGAAATAGATTTATTTCTGAGTTATAATAATTTTTACTTTGTAGGTGGGAACAATTAATAGAGAAAACAATATTTTAAATTTGGCGGGTGAAATTGATGCAATTTTTTCACTTCCATGTGCATATATTTCATGCCAGTGGACGCGGCAAAGAACAGACAACATTTATCTTTAATTTTCACCTTTTAATAAGGCTATTTTTGGTAAAATCCTACTTTAAGGTCCGGGTTTGGCGATTTTTTTTCAGACTATAGCTTAAGGTTGCAATCATTTAGCTTAAAATCGCCAAACAATCCAATCATCCAATGATAATTCTGTGGTTGCCAGATTTAATAATTTATCGCCGGAACTTAAACTAGGATTCCTCCCTATTTTTCTGTAAACGTTTAATTTTCTGTAATATTTTAGATTTTTTCAAAGTTTGTACCTAAGAGACAGATTGATGCAAATTATTTTATACCCATATAAATGAAACTCTTTCAAACTTTTTTTCCCTGAATGCTATGTTGTATTAATAAGCACCCGGGCAACGCCGGGTATTAAGCTAGTAATAAATAAAAAAAGTTTAGATACATCTTTTAGTCATCAGTTTCAACATTTCGTACAAAAGTATTCAAATGTAGTAACTAGTTTGGGACAAAATATTCACACTTAATGTAGCGACTAATTTAGGTGTTAGGAAGTAACTAAAAACGAGACCTTAAACTTTAAAAAATAATTAAATCAGCCATCTAAGGGTTGAAGAAATCATTTAAGAGACAATATCTAACAGAATTTTCTTATATTTTTTCAACGGAAACCTCACATACAACAAGGAATTTTTTTCAAACTTAGGTGTCCATTCTACGTTTTACTGAATGTCAACCTTACCCCCTCACACAGGATGTGCAGTGATGTCTTCAGGCGGAAAACTTATTTATATTTAATTACATATTTTTGAACAGGATTTTATGATTCCCGCAGACATCAAAATTTTCCTACTACTCTGGTTTTTTTCCTGGAGTGCATGACAAAGTTTTTTTTTCTTTTTTTAATTTATATTAAATATTTATTTTATTTATTTATTTACTTTCTTCTCAATGAACTCACAAATGTTTTTTAATTCATGTACAATTCATTTTTCTATTTATATTGCATCTTGAAATATTTGTCAGCAAGTGCTGTTCAGTATTACTAATTGTAAATACTTACATCATTCAAAAAAGTCACCAACTGTTCAATACTAATAGTTTCAACTTTTCCTTGAGTTCTGTGAAAAATAAGAGGAAGAAAGGGGTCAAATATTTAAAATAAGAACATCGAAATAGTATAATTTAAAACTAGAGTTAAAGCTCACATTGACTGGAATAGTTCCTCGATGTCGTTTCTTGGACAAACTTTAAAGTATATCTCGTAAAACTTATCCAGAGTAAAGTCAGCTGGTTCAATGACGTCATTCTGGAAGCAGAAAAGTTAGTTCGAATAAAATCAAACAGAATAAAATAAATCAGCAATGATTTATCTTTCTAATGTTGTTATTTTTTTAAAATATAAGTTCCTCTTATTTACGAACACAGCCATTAAAAAAGACTTAGTTTCATTTTTTTTCTCTAATAGTTATTTTCATAATAACTTTATTTTGCTTCTTTATTTGATTCCATGTTTCCATACCACATATCGTAGAGCTACTCCGTTATGGAATGCATGATTTCAGAAGAAAAGTGGCGCGTTTGTATGGTCTGATACTAATAGAGTTCCAACCATCATATTTTCCCTTTTCCGTCACCTTCTTTATCTTGGTAGCAGAAACAGCGCTCACAGACTCTTGAGGACGTCTATAGACTATTACTGAATTGGAAAGATTGTTGGTGGGTGAAGGAAAAGGTGCGACCTTTCACTTCTTGCACGAGTCTGTCAAATTTAAGGGAGAAAATGCATATCAACATAAGTCAGGACTTTGTACCCTGACCTCTGAGGTAGACATTACTGCACTAGCGTCTCTGAACCAATAGCAGTTTCCTGTTATTGTTTATTACTGAACTTACTTTAAAATAGGCGTATCAAATTTAGAAATTTTGCGTTGTCTCCATGGAAACCGTACGAAAGAAAACAGCTCCACTCTTTTTTTATACACTGCTGTTGAGGCACTTCATTTGTTTTATGTTTATCGAATTAGGCCTATGCTTTTATTCATATTCTCATGTCTCAGCTGTTTCTAAAACTTGTCTAACAAATCTAGGCACACATAAATAAAGCACACAATTCTAAGAAAAAGTTACACTCTATTGACGTTGATTTTTCTATGATATAATAGTTTACGCACAAAGCAATTTGAACCGTTTGCATTCAACCATTGTTGCAAAAGCTAAGTGGGAAAAAAAGTCCATTGCGCGGTAACTATGACAACCATCAGGGGAAAAGTGTGGAGAGTGGAAAATTAATTTTACTTTGAGACGCCAGTTCTCGTTACATAGGGTGTAGCAACTTATTATTTGCCAAGTGTCAAGTGCTGACTTGCTTTGGAGACGTTTTAATGCTATTTGAACAGTTAGACACATTCATCATGTAATAGCTTGTTCTAACGGACGTATTGTTACAATTCAGGAATCCGGACTTAAATTTTACTAATGATGTCTCAGCTCGTGAAAAAATTGCGTTGATTCGACTGTGAAGAAGTTTAACTAAGCAAAATTTCTTAAACAACACTTGATTGCATAGTCATGAGAATTAACCGGTGACATATAAAAGGCTCGTGCTCGAACATATCTGGATTCTTTCAAAGACACAAAAGAGCAAAGACGGATTTTTAACATGCAGAAACCAAAGACAAAACGCTTCCAAAAATCTAGTGGCTTAAAATGCAGTACCAGTAACCGGCGTGGACTCAACTGTAAATTCTGAAATAGCTGCGAGAATTCCTTAAATACGTAAATGGTGAGTTAATATCAGCAATCGAACTGATTCTCAAGAATAATAATTATATAGAAACAGGTGAAATAATAGCATTTATAATAAACGATCAATGGTCCTTGTTCAAGCTACAAGAAAGACTATAAAAGCAGGTTTGTTTGAAAAATATGGCATTTCAAATTCTTGACATTTTAAATATATTTCATCATTCAAACTTTGTAATATAAAAAGTTGTTAGAAGAATTTTAGATGAGTCATTTAAGTTTTGAACTTGGTTTCAACAAAAAAGTTACTACACCCGCGCCTCAATTTTCCATTTTATTTCGAAACTTCTGAACCTGCATTACACTCATTAATTTTAAATTTAGCACTTATTTTTTTTGAAATCCTTCATAATAATTGTTATGTCTAATACAATGCCGCCTTACCTTGTAGACTATGTTTGAACTTTTTAATTTGCCTGCCTGAGAGACTGCTGAAAAAATTCTGCAACTGAACTACGTCTTAATAAGTCCCATTATTTTTGTTTCAGTAAACCTTTCATGTTAACAGAATATCAATTGAAGAACTAACTCATAATATAACATTTCGGCAATTTCTGAAACATTTACAAGCCAACAGATGTATAATAAGGTTACTTTTCCACTTGGCAATCCAATATCAGCCATGCACTGATACACCAACTTTTCCGTCTTTCCTGATGCAAACGTCTGAGCGATTCTGGAAACAAATTGCACAACGTGTATTTCTTTTCAACTCTTCATAAGATTTTTAAAAAATGTAAATAAGCATCCCAAATTAATTCTTTAAGCTCACCTTCTCACTGGAATTTTCCCGTTCGGATCTACCATGAAGCCTAATTTCATCCAACTAAAAAGAAAGTTAGATATATTTCAACGAAGTTCACAAAGAAAGTATACATATTTTAATGAAAAATGATTTTTAAAATGCTTGGTGCAAAGTATCAGTTAATTGAAAACATCTTACAAATTAAATACAGATTCTCAAGAAAATACTTCAAATGGCAATTTCAAGGCGCGTATAGTGCGACTCTGGTTAGTGGAGCTATGACCTTAACAATGTTTATTTTCTTATGAAAGTTTAGCGAAAAATTTTGTACCATTGGCACTGATTTGAGTTGGAATATTTTTGCAAAACTACTGCCAAAATAACCCAAATCAACTCAGCTCCAACTATATTTCCCTTTTATCCGAGAAAAAGCTAAACATTGTCAAGGTTTGTATGAGTTGCGTACATCAGTGGTTCAAAAAAAAAGTGCACTACTCAGCAGAAAGTCTACCAGAAGCACTCACGAATTTCTAATTCTCTTGAAAAAATAACTATCAAATGAGGCTGCATTACAAACAAAAATCAGTACTATAAATGTTGCGAACTCTGTTCTTATGGAGGATACGATAATTATAAATGCAAATAAAACACTCACTGTTTCTTGAGACAAGTTGCTGGACACACATTATTTGCTTTAATATTGTTCGTAACCTTTCTTAAACCATTCTGCCAATTCTGAAAAACAGTAACATTAATTCGGTTGTTTCAAATTTGCACATGATGCAGAAATAATAAAAGTTCCACAATAGAACACTTAAACAAAATAATACGATAAGAGGGGGGATTGCTTAAAACTTCGATTGCCTTAAAACTTCAACGCTACTTTTTGATTATCCTGAAACATTGCATGAACTATTAAAAGCGTTCGATCATAAGTTCAACTCTTCTACTGCTTCTAAAAAATCTTTATTATCAAAATAGGAAAAAGAACCCTGTGACACTTTTCCATAATTTTTATTTATTTTTCATAATTTTTCTTCATTTAATAATTTATTTATTGATTTATTTATTTTATTTTGAAGAATCAGACAGTGAAATCACAATTATAAATTCATGTAACGTGTAAACTTGGGTGTACAAGCGAGGGGGCAATTGCCTCTTCGTCAACTAAGACATGTTTTCACCCCCCAAAAAATTATTTTACTTTTCACACCTTGCTATTGTGACAGAAATTAAAAGCTATAAAATTTGACCATGCATTACCAAAAAGAATTCAGCGAAAACGATGGCAAATTTTTATTTTTTTACAGCTGAACTCTATAAAATAGTACCTAATTTTAAATCAATTTATTAGAAATGTAAACCGTAGAAAATAATACCTTTGCAGTATCTGGATCAGGACAAACAATGTGAGTATAATTTACATTAACCATATCAGTTCCACTACAAATGGTCAGCGATACATCATCTAGGTTGAATTTGTTTCTACCCATCAGTTCTGTTAAAAATTTGGAATCCTGAAAATAAAATAAATTAGATAAACCTTCAATGCAAAATAATGAAGAAAGCTTTCGATATCAGTGAGAAACCAAAGTATTGGGATATACAATTCAGAACATCTTGCTAATTTTTGTGTTACATTTAGATACCTGTTTTTTTTTTTTTTTTTTTTTTAATCTTTTTTTTCTTGGATTTTAACTCTTTTTCAAATTGTGGAAAAACAACTTTAAAAAATCATAGTTAAAAAAAATGAGGTATGATATATGGTTGAAAATCATTTGGCAAACTCCACGACAACGAAATAAATCTACTCCCGTTTTAGTTTCCATTAACATCACTTGAATTCTCGAACAACGAAATTCCCGTTATAATGAACAAAATTCCTTTAAAGTTCGTTCGAACGGGATTTTTTTTTTTTTTATATATACAGCAGGAAATTTTACATACCAATGGTTTTCATGAATAGTTAAATACTTCGGAAAATGAAATTAATAACTTTACAAAACTGAAAATTGGTCACTTAGCTGACAAAAGGGATGAATTTCCTCTCCATGCAAGTGCTGGGTAGGAAGGAATTGTTCATTACGGATAATAGAAGTATATAGGGTAATTTCAACTGTTAATCTCACACATAAATATAATGCATGGACGATATGGTTCAATAGAAAATAAAAAGGTTAAATGAAACTGCAACCATTGGAAAAATGACCTTAAAAAATTGACACAAAAAAAGTTGTAGAAGCTTTTGGCTCTTTACTCTTATCGGACAGAATGGTCGTACATAGGGCACATATAAAATAACTGTCTAAAAATTATTTTTTTTTTAACCCTTTGAATTTTTAAAATTGATTATCATAATATTTAAGACAAATGGATATATCATAATATTTAAGACAAATAAATATATTTAGACAAATGGGACAATAGTCATGAATGTTATGCATATAAATTGCGCAAGTAGATAAAATTTCTCCTCTAAAAAACTAAATTGATGTATTGAATACAGGAAAAATTTCCATGTGTCATCATTCTAATGCTATAACCTAGAGACTTAAAAATGAATAACATTTTAAACAACTAATAATGTTAAATTAGACAATCAAAAAGCATTTTAATATTTTTTTTGACAAATTCGTACAAATTGAAAACATATAGATGCAGAAAAAAAATAATTACTTTTGGTATTCCGCCCCTTCGAATATCATTCACGTGTGACAGCTCCAGCACTCTTCCATACTAAAAAAAATAAGAAATTTTGTTTAAGAAACTTGTCTTTTTGGGAATACTGCTGTATAAATATAGCATATTTTTCCTATTATTAACGTATTGAAATATTCCGTGCACATAGAATTAAACATTCGATGTACTTTCTAAAACGATGCAAATAGCTAATAACTAAATGAAGCTAATTACTAAGCTCCAACCAACAGGATGAAAGTTTTGAAATAGGTGCCTTGTAGTAAGCCATAGAACCTATCTTTCAATTATGTTCATTATTGAAATCAACATTATTTGAACCAAAAGAAGACAACAAGCAACAAAAAAGAAAAGAAAATAAAACAATCAAGTAAGATTAGTTTGAAAATTGTACTTACATTCCCGGCACTTTTCCAATAAATAAAGAATCCTAAATCGTCGACTCTAAATAACGCACCGGGCTCAAAATTTATTTCTTCTTTCTCCTGAAATATTTAACATTGAAATCACCATTTCATATTATAAAATTTGGTTTTTAGATATAAATACTGAGGAAGTTTTAAAAAAGAAATTATTATTTTTACTTTTTTAGTTATATGTCAGTACATTAAAGAGCTTGTACAGTCAAAGAAATGCCATCTTATCAAAGAACATTTTATGAATTTGAAACGAAAGTTTCACTAACAAAAGTTTTTCTGATTTATACTTATAAATCTATACCATGAACTTTACGGTGGTGTTAAAAGTTGATGTACCGTATTTTTCGCCTTATAAGATGAGCCCAATTTTAAATTAAATCCCCCAATTTTAATTAATCTTAAATTTATGCCGTATAAGACGGTGCGTCTTATACGCGAAAAATGCGGTAACTTGTTAAAAAGTGATTGAAGGGTTATATATGAATAATATTTTTCAATTCATTTCACAATGTTTTTAGATAATCATAAAAAATAATCAAAAGGAATATTCATTTCAATCAGAAAATCAAAAAATACAAATTAACAAACTAATTATTGAGAAACTTACCTCCTCCCACATGTCAAAAATACATCCTTTCAAGAGGGCCTCCGGGACCGGAACTTGCCAATTGAATTCGTACGCTTTCGTCATTATTAAGCTGAATTAAAGGTATTATTTTTCTCAATAAATCGCTATAAACTGCAAATGTTACAGCTGTTATCAGTGTTAAAAACACCAGAAACTATCCATACCACAAGTTAGGACACTAAGGATAAAACCTATCAAAATATCAAGGGACCTGAGGTCCCCAAATCTTTAACCATTAAAAGACAACACATAAACTATTCATTCACATAATCCAGATTCGAATTCTAAGCACACGAAGTGAAGCCTTAAAACTACTCAACTCGGTTAATTCGTTTATCACGTGGCATTTGACTTCGTTATCGTGATGAAACCTTACAAACACGTCGGAATTTTTAGTTATACAGCCAGAGCACTGCAGTTTTAGTCGATGCAAAAAGCTTTCATTAATATAATCATTCATTTTTCTGGAAAATAGAAATATGCATAATGCACCAATCTGATATTAAACATGTCTTTTTACAAAAAGTTCTTTCTGAATTACGCGTATATAAAGAAAAGTTATTGATTTTCAAATATTTTACAAGAATACCTTCAATGCGAATAATTTGAAACGGAATCATTATTTACTTCACAAGCATGCACTGCACTGATTCAAGCTCACACTGTAAAACTGCGAATTACAGAGTGGCAAATTAAAGACATAAGCAATTCTAAAGACCAAGTGTTAAAATTCTAATATTGGAGTCTCTGTGATTAGAAAAATAGAATGAAAGTGTTACCCCCCCCCCCCTCTCCAGGAAGAGCTATCTTGTTACTTTAGCTGAGCTAATTAGAACAAGGGGGTTGGATAATGGCTCATTATTTACTAACATAATGTTGCTCAGTTTCTTGATGGAACCAATGAAAACAAGTGGCATTTGTATTTCGGGAGTTCTGCTTTGAATCTGGAGTTAGTCCTGACTTTGATGTTTATTTAAGTTTCAGAGAGAAACCACTTGAAACAGTTGAACTCTAATCTAACACTCAAATAAAGGAAATTATTCGAGCAGCGAAAAAGTTTATTTTCATGAAATTGGATACATAGAGTAAACCAGCAATTCTCAATCGGTGGTCCGGCACCGATCAGCAGAAAAATAGGACGGGTCCTCAGAAACTTGTGCTCAATCATTTTAAAAATGAAGTAATTCGTTACTCAAAGGGAGGAAAAGTAGAAAGAAAAACCATAATAACATTTTTAAAAATCGCATTTTTATATAATTTCGGGGTTACTTTTCGAAATCTTCTATTTTTTTTACCGATGTTTATTATTTATGTTTAATTAATGCAATAATTCACAATTTTAACTTTTAAATATTTATTTCTGACATTAATTTAGTACCGAGTAAAGTTTTATTTATATATTTATTGTGCATTAATTATCAATTATAATTTGTAAAAATTTAAAAAAAAAACACTCGTCCATAAAACTTTTAACGGTACCCCGAGTTTTTTTTTTTTTTTTTTTTTTTTTTTTTTGCCATAAAATGAAAGAAAAAAAGACAAACACTTTTCTAGCTCGAAAATTAAATTCACATGATTTAACGGTCCGCGAGTCGAAGGTTTTATTTTTTTCATAAAAACGAAAAAAAGGGGAGGGGGACTCACTGGTCCGCATTTTTTTTTTTTTTTTTTTTTGAAACCTTTGCCGGTCCGCGGGTCAAAGATTGCGTAAACAATGCAAAAAAACGTGGGGAAAAGGGAAACCCGGGGGCAACTGAATAGTGAAATATTTTTAGTTTACAGCGCAGCTTATCTAGCATCATTTTAACTATGTTTTTAAACATTTAGTTGACTTCAGTCAAAAAATAAACAGCTATTAAGATCAAGATACGTAACAATACCAGTCAATTTCAAAATGTGATAGACATTTTTTCTATTTTATAGTTAATCAAAAACATTTTTTGGGGGGAGGGGGGACGAAGAGAAACAGTTATCTATTCATTCACTCATTTATTTTTTTCTTCATATCACAACTAATTAATTTGCATATTCATTCATGACTTCACTTTTTATTAATTTCTTTTTTCGTTTATTCATTCATTTGATGGAAAAAATAATAATAATCAAAGAGAAAATATTTCATTTTGAAATAAAAAATGTTTTACTTTGCCGCAAGCATGAAACATGAGGTAAAGTGAAAATTTCTCCCCCCCCCCCATCCCCCCCCCACCTCTTTTTTAGGTGCAAGTTTACTGATGAAAATGAGAAAAAAAAAACATTTCCAATGCACTTTTATCATAAAATGAATTTTTTTTCTTCATGTACTTAAATTTTCCAATTAAATTTGCAAATTTGTCATAGTGGAAAAGGTACACTGCTGGCCACCGTAAATGCAACACCATGGAGGAAGCGTGCAAATTATATGAAATTTACAACATGCATTAGCGGAGGTGAGATATGCAAATGATTAGAATTTGAGCGCAGACGCACATCACGCGCGCCTGTGGCGCCACCTTGAAAGGTATTTATGGCTTGGATATTTGGGCGATTATACGCTCGCTAATTGTGTGTGTTTTTTTTTTTTTTTTTCAAAAAACGATTAATTATCATCGTAGGAAACATCGATCATCTTTTGATCAAGTATCCGAGTTCGACAGAGGAAAGACAGTGACCTACCGAGATTACTGTCTGTTTGCGTATTGTGCTCCTGGCAGCCACGAACGCTTCCATTTGAACTGCCCGATGCCTTCAGCTTTTGTTCGCTTGCTACTTCCTCATTGCATTTCCCCCCCTATTTCGAGAAAGTCAGAAGAGACTTAGCGCGTGCCCAGATGCTGCGGAGGTCGCACGAAAAAATTTTAGACAGTATGTGTTATCTTTCTGGGAAATCGGCACTCGTGTTGGACGAAATCAAACAACTGTAATGCGGATATGTGATCGTTGGATGCAGCAGTATACGCCGGACCGACATGGGGAATGACATCCACCTCGGGGCACCACTTCACGTGACGGCGGGCGCATTGTGCGCATGGTAGTGACGGATCGCTCTGTCACATCGCGAACCATAGCACAGCACATTCTATCGGTAACGCATCATCCAGTGTCTGAACGTACCATTCGACGCCGTTTACAGCAGAGTGGTCCGTCTGGAAGACGTCCATTGCTTCGTCTACCCTTGAAGCAGAACCACAGACGTCTCCAACGCCAATGGTGCGATGAAAGACGGATGTGGACGACAGAATGGAATAAAATTGTCTTTACGGACGAGTCACGCTTCTGTCTGCAACACCACGATGGTCGGATTCGAGTCTGGAGACACCGTGGAGAGAGGATGCTAAACAGCTGCGTTATGCACCACCACACTGGACCTGCATTTCCTATTAATCTAAGAGCAAGAAAACGTATTCTAGGAGAATTTTAAGACGTCTATGTTTTTTGTATATTTTCCTTATGCTCTTCCGAACAGCGTGAGGGCAAACTACCTACCGGTAAACGTTGTGTTTTTATCACATTTTTAGTTAAAAATAGTGATTTTAAAATTATTTTAGGGCAATTCCATGTTAGATCAATCACCTTCTTGACCTCACCATTTCCAATTTTAACGAAATTTGATATGAAGGACACATATGAGAGAATAAGTTATCCTGTCAATTTTTATATTTCTACTTAAAAAATTGTTCGAAATACAGATGTTATAAAAAAAACCTTTAAAAATGCAAAAAAAAAACGAAAAGTTGCTCCCTTCTAATTATAGCTGAAGAAAAATTCAAAAACTATTGTAAAGCTAAAAAATGGAGCTTTCTATTGATACATTACATGGACTTCAAGAAATTCTAAGGAGCGTGTTTTGCGACGTTCAAACACACTTTGAAGCTTTAACTTGTCGTGAGAAAATCATGTAATATATCAAAAAAAGCTCTACACTGTAAAAACTACGGGTGACGCAGGGGTGCCAATAAGAAAGCTTGGGTGAAAGCAAGGTGCCACGGGGTGCCACAGCGAATTTGAAATGCTCTTACCGCACTAAAAAGCCTCCCATCGGCACCATTTGGGGTGAATGAAGCTTGCGCATGCTCAATGAGACATCTCGCCGTACCAAAAGGCACCTTTGACAGAATGCGCCTGCGCGAGGTCTCATCATCATCATCAACCATTTGAATGGCGGACATCTTGTTTACGTCGACACGACAGAATTTTCGGTACAGTGTTTTCACAGTCTTGGATTTCACCTTGAGTTTATTACAAAAATGGATTAATTCTTCATATTAGTCTTCGAATTCTCACGTAAGTACATACATTTGATAATAGTTCTAAGAATTTCCAACATATTTGTACAATCATTTCAAAGTGTACGAACGGAAATTTATCTCTGTGCAGCGAATCTCTTTTGCCGTGCAGATACAAACAAGCAGCAGAACGCGAAGGGAAGGAAAAAAAAGAAACTCTGAATGACTCTTTCTTTCTTTCTTATTTGTTTTTATCATACGTATATGTATATGCTATTTTAATGCCATGCATTTCGTGCTGTCGCTAATATCTTTCGTTGGCGTTATTGATAACAAATGCTGAGTTCGTTATTGCCAGAGCTTACTTTTTTTGTTCCATCAGTTGAATTGATCCTTAAAATATATTTCGATTTTTAATCTGTCGAGAAACTTGACGTTTAACAAACACTGCTTTTCAAATACCCCATATCTTTTATTCCATAAAGATATTTAAATGTCGAACTATACATACCTATTAATATGTTACCCTTGATTAAAATTTTATAAGTTAATGAAGCGATTCAATTTTTTATTGATAGAATAATATAACTGAATATTTTTGATTGTTTTTGAAAGGGATCCATAAAATACCTTCCCTCTTCATTTTCGGTACAGATAATGCTGCAGTAAATGTCAATAGCATTTTAAAACTACTGAGTTTAATTCAAGTCACGAATTCTTTTAAAATATGTTGGAAAGTGAACTGTGGGAAAATTCCTTAAATTACAAGTTTCGATCATTTTCATATCGGAATTCAAGGTGAAAATGTACCAAGACTTTGTGAATAAAAGCAATAAAGAAAAGTAAACACAATTGAAAAACAAAAACGCACACAGCACAGGGGGGATCTGCAATAGTGAACAGTGAGGGTGCCATTATGCTCTCCTATACGGTTCCATCTTTCACCCGCGCTGCTCGTTGAATTGAGGGTGCCAGTTTTTCACCCAAGCCAAGGGTGAAATCTCGGCACCCTACTGGGTGCCGCTCCTGTTACAAGCGTTTCACCCCGGAAAGGTGCCAATTGCAACCATTAGTTTTAACAGTGTATTCTTTAGCTTTGCAATTTTAAAGTAGAAATCTAAAAATTGGCAGGATTACTTATTCTGTCATATGTGCCCTTCACACCAAATTTCATTAAAATTGGAAATGGTGCAGTCAAGAAGGTGATTGATCTGACATGGAATTGCCTAAAAATGATCTCAAAATCACTATTTTTACCAGTATGCGCAGTGAAAAACGCAACGTTTACTGGCAACCAGGCAGCCCGCACTGTTCGGAAGAGCACAAAGAAAGATATATTAACCCCTTCCAGGCTCATTTTATTTCGGGATTACGGATCAAAAAATGTCAATTTTTTTTATGCTTATTTTCACACAAACATATCTTTTTTAACATAATAGCATCATTCGCATGCAACATTTCATACAAATAAATGTAAAAATAATCTATAAATAAATGAGTAATTTCGGGATTACGGATCAAAATATGTCAATTTTTTATGCTTATTTTCATACATACATATCTTTTTAAACATAATAGCATCATTCGCATGCAACATTTCCTAAAAATAAATGTAAAAATATCTATTTAAATAAATGAGCATTTACCTGCAAAGTTGGCTTTCTGTATGGCAGAAATCATTATACTTTGGATTCGGCGCCTACTCTTATCTTAAATCTACAGCTCAAAACACTGTATAGTTATGTTATCTAGTAGCAACAATAGTAAATAAAAGCATCCGAAACCATAAAAGGGACATGTGAAATAATTCTTGAAAAACTGGTTGTGCAGTGTTAATTTTCACCGTGCCCGAGCTACACTCGGGATGAGCCAGAATGGAACATTTCGCTTGCCCGAGTCCAGCTCGGGATAAGCCGGGAAGGGGTTAAAGAGCCAGACGTTTTAAAATTCTTGTTTTTTCGATGTTTACTAGCTCTTGAAATATATGCACAGGGGCCACGACAGAATCATACGCAAAGAGTAACAATAATTCTTTTCCTAAAAAAAAAAATATTTTTAAAAAATTACTAAAAAAACACTCAAAAAAATTGTTTACTTTTTTTTTAATCATTTGTGTACTAAAACTAATCCCGAAATGTATTTTCATCTTCTCACCTTTATAAAGTTATTTCATGTTGGCGTTTTATTGCTTTCAAATTCGTCGTAATATTTTTATTATTGTATTGTGTCCTTTGCTTAAGATGAGTTTAATTTCATTTAGTTAATACTAGTAATTATTAAAAAATGAAAAAAAATTCATATACATTAAAAAAAGTGCTATTTATTTATTTAAACCTCACCAGTCACCACCGTACCTACCCTGATGAGGGTTGAACCGGATGTGGTGACTGGGAGGAAAAGAAAAACCAACGATAACCAAGGGAAACGTACATAAACTGGATATTAATTTACATTGAAAAAAAAAACAATTTTGATATATACAGAAACAGGCATGATATATCTTACAGGGTGCGGCAAAAAACTCGGACAAAGTTTGCCACGTCCTGGCACCAACATGTTTTACCGTATACTGCTAATTATTTGTTTTAAAGATTCTACGTGTTTTCCAGCATTGAGGAGTGCAGTGTCAATTTTGTATTCATCAATGTTGTTTTGTTTGCAGAATGACAGAAAGATGCGTTGCTATTTTTTTACTGTTTCGAGCTTGTAAACGTCAATTCGTTTGCTCAAAATTACTCAACAGGGTGTTTCCGATGCAATTAGCCGGTACAAAGCGCTTGGTCATGTCTTACACCGTCCAGGAAGCAGAAGAAAACGGACCTTGAACACATTTTCCAACCGTAGGCTCATCAAGAAGCGAGTGCAGCGAAATTTGAGGGTCTCCATTCAAAAAACCGCTCGTAAGATCGAATCAGCAACCGATCAGTTCGGCGAATAGCTAAACAAGAATTCAAACTAAAGCCGTACAAGCTCCTAAAAGTGCAACTTCTCATTGAAGAGAAAAAGTGCGTAAGCTTCTCGGGCCGCAGGTGAGAGATGGAGGCGCACCTTCTTCACAGATGAGAAGCTGCTCACTGTCAAACAGGCGCATAACCACCAAAATGACAGAATCTGGTTCACTGAAGCTCCTGGCACATCGACCATCGTCAAACACAACCAAAATCTACAATCGGGAATGGTCTGGGGAGGAATTCGCGACAGCGGCAAAACTCCTCTTGTTTTTGTGGATTAAGGGGTCAAAATCAACCAAGAAGTGTATCGCCGCAACATTTTTCAGGCCGTCGTACTTCAGTGAGCTCAGCAGCACTTTGGTGATGAGGATTAGATGTTCCAGAAGGACTCAGCGCCGGCTCACAGGACAAAAACGACTCAGGACTTGTGCCGGACCCATTTTTCAGACTTCATCTCCTCTACGGAATGCCCCTTACTCGCCGGATCTGAATCCCATGGATTACAGTGTGTAGTCCATTTTGGAGGCCAAGGCCTGTGCTAAGCCCCACAAAAGCTTGGAATCGCTGAAGCAGTCGCTTCTTTGAGAATGAGCCCGATTGTCGCTGCAAGAGCTGCGGCCCATCGCAGAAAATTTCAAGTTACGTTTGGATCTGTATCTGTGTATCACCGCTGAAGGAAGCCACTTCGAAACCGGCTGAGTATATTATTGTAAGAAGTCTATGTTGACATTATTAATTGTTGTTTTGCTAATTTTCTTTTATTTAATAAAATTATCACAATAAATCTTTGTCCGGGTTTTTCTGCCGCACCCTGTAAAAAGTTTCTCGGCGGGATATTTGAAGTCTTCTATTTGAGTGCTGAGTAAAAACATTATTTTATGGAAATTTTTGAGAGTAGCTGGATGATGTAGATTGTAGAATATGAACTATATTTTTGGATACAGGAAGATTGAAATTATATCTGCAGTTGTGAGAGCTAGTTAACGGACAGTTGAATAAGCAATGTTCAAGAGTTCCAAGTTGACTGCAAACACATAATGGTAAGCTTATTATCTTGAATCTGTGTAGATATGAAGGAAACGGGCAGTGTGCACTAAGAAATTGTACTTCCATCGAATGTTTGCATCGTGATTTTAACTTGACTTTCGGTAGGATATCGTAAGCTCTCCGACCGGTTTCTGCAGTGTTCTAGGTTTCCTGCCAATTTTGAAGAAGATCAGACCAAAGGTGATGTTTGAGGAAAGATTTAGCAGAGGAATTTTAAATGCTAACGAATGTACTGGGTTTTAAAAAAATTACTAACGTAAAGTTTTTTAAAAATTTATTTTACTTTATTTTTAAAAGAGAGGGGGTGAAAGTGCACCCCTTTGCAGATCCCTGCCTGCGCTCATGGACATAAACGTGAGATTAATATTTAGCGTGATAGCATTTGGTAGATTTTTAAAAGTATCCTATAGTTTGTACTTGCTTAAAAAGTTAAATTTTATCTTTAAACCTAGGAGCTGTGGTGCACCCCCTTGCACCCTCCTCCTCTGCCTTTACTTATAGACAAACACCATGTAAATATTTTCTTGAATCGGTTTGTCTTTTGTTTAAAATGAAGTTAATTTTATTCATAAAATATACATAATTATTTTTTAAAAACAAATTAAAAATCAAATATATATTTTTTCAATAATTTTTTTTCAAAAGTCAGAGGGAAGCAAGTGCACACCCTCAAAAAAAAAAAAAAAAAAAGAAAAAAAAAAGAATTTACCTTAATGAAAACGACTGTAGTTGGAGCAAACCTATCCTAGCAGCATTGCGAAGGCTACGCAGATCCTAATCACAGGTTACGACGCTGCCAGGCCAGGTTTGCCCCAACTAATAGAAACAGCAAATTGTGACACTTGATGTGGTCTAATCATTTAATGCATCTAGTTTAACGTCTCAGTTTTCATGTTCATTAAGACCATCTACTGACGTTCTTTCGTAAAAAATTTCATCTAACTTATTGCTTTACCAGAGTTTTAAGTTTTCCATGCTGTTACTAATACCAAATTTTTTAGGCTCTATTCAGCTCATTGCCCTAGCTTAATTAGTCGATAGGATTTCATAGAGGAGGGAAATTAACTTTGAATTGTAGTTTACCCCTTTTCCTTT